>JAYMFT010010556.1:0-16893 GCA_038088735.1 Panulirus argus
CTCCTCCTCCTCCTCCTCACACACACACACACACACACACACATACACACACGCACACACACACACACACACACACACACAAATCACTTCACATCACGCGTCAAGGTCAGGTGTGTAGTGAAGCAGTTACCTGTGGTGACGGTACACGCCCGTGCAGGGGGATGATGGCCCACAGGCACCCAGCAGCAGCAGCAGCCCCCTTCTCCTCCTCCTCCTCCTCCACAGCCTTGCACACCAAGTATTGCCTCACCGCGTGAGCTGGACGATACCAGTTGCCTGCCGTCTCTCCCCGGCTCTCATGGATTCCCTCTCACCCACCGAATTTTTTTCCTAGTGCAAGCTTTTAGTTTCTAGGACACTATGGCACATTGCTGGGAAATTCTGAACCTCTCTTGTGGTAAAAGTCGCAGTCGGTAATCTTATTCTGTTATATGTATACCTCCTCTCCTCTCCTCCCCCACCTCCCATTCACCCCTGTGTGTACGATGGTTAAGACTTGTTAGCGCGACTGTTCGATCCTTAACCACGACGGTACGACCCTTGGGTAAGAAAGGCCAAGCCTTTTGACCTGCCTCAAAAAGGTCAGAGCCAAAAAAGGCTTTCATGCCCATCATAACCTAAGGCTGGAGCGATCGTGATCACGGGTCGTACCCTTTTGTGCCCAAAGGTCATAACGTACTGAAGGGGTCATAATGGATACAATGGCTTCATGATTTTGCTCGCTCCCTCCTTCCAGATTCAAGACCGCTGTTGCAGCAACGTCAGACTTGCCCCGTGCAGTGTTACTGGTTCGGTCGTAACTCGATTCCCAAGTAGACGGATGGTGTTACTAGTGAGAGAGCGAGAGCTGCGACCCCGAGTTCTGGAGGGTCTTGTGATGCTGCGGCGGAGAGAATAGCAATGGGGCGGACCACCAGCCTTGGCTTCAAATACAGGGCAGGCTGGACGTGCAGGCTGTGATATGACAGTCATCTTGCCTCCGGAGTGCGTGGACAGTTTTCTCTGGGCCGTACCGCAGCCTTCAAGTCCTCTCTGGGCCGTACCGTAGCATTCAATTCCTCCTTGGGCCGTACCGTAACCTTCAAGTCCTCTCTGGGCCGTACCGTATCCTTCAAGTCCTCATTGGGCCGTACTGTAGCCCCAAGCCGTCTGTGGGCCCTGACCATCATTTATGTCCACACGTGAGCCTTGAACTTTGTGAGTTGAGCGAGATCACGAGAGAAGGGTGGATGGGTTCGGGTCTTGTAGGAATACTAGAGGGTTCAAATCTTAGAGTAACTAAGACCACGTGATGTGGACAGAGACGAATGGGTCTCGTAAGGTCGACCGAGTGAAGGCAGGGATAAACACCGATGGTGTGTTGAAGGTCGACTCAGTGAGGTAGTTTGGTGTTCGCCCTTCCGACTGGGTCAAACTAGGACCTGTATGGAGGCGGAATCAAGGTCGGTCAGGTGAGGTTGAGTGGTGGTGGTAGGAGTTAACTGGGTCAGGGAGACCTGGGGACCGTATTTGTTTAACCTTTCGCGTCAGTAGAAACGAGTCCTCCAGCGTCACGAGGGGTCAGGTGAGGCCACCTGGCAGTTTGGCGAGTTTGGTCTCTCAAGCCCGTTGATCAGAATGTCAGTTTCAGTTTCAATACTTTATTCCTTGATAGAGGAATTGGGATCCTAGTGCTGTCACTAGGTACCTCTATGCAATAAGACCAGAAGCATCTGGCAAGTGTCGCGAGTACATATGAATATAAGTAAGAGGCTTACTAAAGCCTAAGGTCAGAATGTCTTCCTTTGATTATGTTGTCCAGTCATGACAGAGTGTGCAAACAAGTAAGGTGGTTATTGGGTGGCCGTTTGGTATCGACCCGACAACCATCTTATTCAATCTCACAGTCGTTCTTACTGAACAAGGCTTTGCATTAAGTGTGTGGGGGGTATATGGTCTTAGAATTATTCTCAGCACTCAAAAGGTGTTTAAATCTATTTCGACTCGTGGTTCCAGAATGAAGGTTGTCAGTCTTAATGACCCAGGCAGTCGATAAGCCCCCAGGAAGAAAGCCGAAGGAAGCAGCCAAACATATCATAGAGGGTGGTACGTGGCCCAACTTAGTATGAAGAGAGAATGTTTAGATCATATACCCAACTTAGTATAAAGGAGTAGATGCGTGGGAACACATAACCACATGAGCAGACTTGTCATCATAAAGAGTGAGTACAGAATCGAAGACACTTCATGACTCGTGGGCAGTGGTTCGGTGAGAGATAGGGGCTCTCTCTCTCCCAGGTGGTAACGATTGGCGGGTTAGTTATCTGGTAGTGGTGGTGACAAAGGGTGGTGAAGGAGGAGGAGAGTGTCCCACTGTTAAACATACCTCACAGATCAGTCAGGAGCGCTTCAGCTCCGCCCATCAGATACATCGCTGGCCAAGGACGCTGCTCTGTTGGTGCTCAGACATGGAGCCATACTGAGCCCTTGGGCACGACGGTTCAGAGGGCACGCTGTCATACCCAAAGGTTGTATTGTCGTGCTGAGGGATCGTTCCGTCGCACCGTCGTGCTCAGGGGTAGTCCCTATGTGCCCAAGGGTCGTTCCATCTTGTTCGAGGCCGTACCTTCGTGCTCAAAAGTCGTCCCGTCTTGCTCAGGGGTCGTACCGTCATGCTAAGAGATCGTGCCGTCGTTCTCAAGAGTCGCATCGTCTTGCCTCCGGGGCGGTAAAGGAACTGGAGGTACATCACGTGAAGTTCTGGCATCGTTTCCGAGCGCAAAAAAGCCCGAGGGCGTTGCCCGCCAACGTGCCGACGTTCCTCGTAAAAATGTGTAAATAAAGTCCACGTCGTGGATCAGTGGCTGTCAAGCGCGGCGCCGCGCCGTGAGTCAACTGCGAACACGAAGTTCAGGCGTCATGAAATCTTAGGTCTCGGTGAGGAAGGAAGCAGCATGTGGAAAGTGAGGTACGCTTCCTCCTTCATGAGATTTCGAGAGAGAAAAAATTTACCTCAATTCATCTTTCATTTCCTTCAGCCTTACATCTATAGGAAAGCGGGTCATGACGGTGGTCGGGTGTTTAATATTACGGCATGTCAGGTCATCTTGAGATGGGGAAGGGGGAGCGGGACAGGGGGTAATTACCGGGCATGACTTGATTATGGTGCATCCGAGTAGGGTCACGCCCCGCCCCGCGTCGTTTACAAAGCGTCGTTACACCTTACATGTGGTTAATGCCATGAACGACATGTTGTCTGATGATGTAGATGTTTAGTTCCCTTCCCTTTGGCTCGTAGTTGGAAGCACGTCGCCAACACGATGACCATAGTGTCATGATTCACGCCAGAATATAAGATTTTTATAACACCAGAGAAGGCTTTCCCTCTGATCTGTTCACACTCAGCTGTTCAACTGACTTGTGTTTTAAACCTCCCAGCGGGTGAATGTCTATGACCTAAGTTGGTGACTTGTTCCAATATCGGTGTTTACCAATTCCTATTACTAATGCCGAAGTCTTTTTCTTTATTTCTACATGCATCCATTGTTTGTTGCCTGCAAACAACAGTAGCTTAGCCAATGACTACATAGGGGTAACATCTAGGTTAACTAGGTTCGGTAATGGAAGGTTTGCAATACAAGAAATTGTCGACATTTTGAATAGATCAATTGGTAAAGACACAAACGACTGTTCATTTCAAATACAGATTTTTTCGAGTATCATATTACTACAGTGGAGCAGCTATAGTCAGACACAAATATGAAGATACTTTAGGCGCGGACCTCTCGTCTCCACGGTATTGCCAAGTTTACATTCTTCCTATAGTGACCTGGAGGCCAGGAGGGGTCACCCAGCCACCTTGACCACAGATGTAACAACGTGGCTTACTATCACACTGTGTCACATGTTGTGGATTAATTTCCATACATAAATCATTGCTATTATCCCAAAATTCGATATATTCGCAACATTATATAGGCTTGTTTTACTAAATACAATTATGTGAAGACTATTTCAAATAATAAATAATAATAAATAGCCAACATATGAGATAGTATATGCCCTGTTGAGGTTGAAGTGACAGACTGCAGGGCATGGATTCCCCGTACTCACGCCACCAAAAGTATCTTCATATTTGAGTCTGACTATAGTAGTGACCGTTTAATTAAGCGTTCCGAAGCCCAAAGTGTTGTCGGTGTGGGGGAAAAAAAAAGAAGAGGGAAATAAACGAAGATAAAAGGTTTAAGACACACTGGTAGAGAAGGAAGACCTGTAGCCTATCAGGTAGGTGTTCGGTGTGTTGACAAGAAGTAACGCCTTCAGAATGCACAAGTCTGCAAGTCTCTCTTTCACCATAACAACGACGCGTCGTCGTCCTGAGCAGTTTTCCAAACGCTTCCGGATTTGCTGACGACTGCCTGCACTCGCTCCGGCAAACTTTGACGTCGAGGAAGGCAATACAAACAGTCATGAAGGCTCAAACAATGTTGCAAGGATGATTAGGTTCCCGAGCGAGTGTTTTTCTTTCGGAAATGACATTTCCGGAAATCTAGATTATTAAAGCATGGTTCAAGAGTCCCCCACCCACTTGCCAAAGGACAGAATAATTAACTGACTTTAAAACAAACCCCCTGAATCTTTTTGTTTTTCTCTTAAATTAAAACATTGACGTACTGGCAACCAGCTTTTTTTTTTTTTATCCCTGGGTCTGCCCAGCCATAATACTCACAAATTGTTTCAAGATTTCGATTTCTTTTTTTTCGTTGGGCTTACATTTCATTGTTGTATATGTGTATGAGGAGGTTCCACCATGTTTAGCTTTACCACACTGTTCATGGGTTTTGTGTGTGTGTAGCATTATAAGGAATATTGGGCTTGTAACTGTATGTATGTAGGGGACCTCACGGCTGTATGTCGGAGGCCCTATAGCTGCAAGTATTTTTGTGGGCTATTGACTGGCTATTGTTTTAACGTAATTTTGTTGTTTTCTTTTGTTGAAGGAAATATTGCGAAAGCTTATTATTTTCTTTCCCCGTCATACATGAGTAAATATATTCAAATTTGATGGAAAACTTTAAGATTATTAGATTTAATGTTCCTTATTGTGCACTACGAGAGAAAACGAAAGTATTAACGGTATTTAAACCTATAAACACGGCAGGACGACTCCAGGGTGCGATGACCTATTCTTTGACCTGACCGTTAAGGATCAGGTCAAAGGTCAAGTCATCATAGCCAAGGGTCGGATCTTCACGTTCAAGGGTCGGATGTCTGTGCTCAAGGATCATACCTTCGTGCTCAAGGGTCGGACTCTGGTGCTCAAGGGTCGGTTGCTCGTGCTCAAGTGTCGGACCCTGGTGCTCAAGGGTGGGTTGTTCGTGCCCAAGGATCGGTTGTTCGTATTCAAAGGTCGGTTGCTCGTGCTCAAGTGTCGAACCCTGGTGCTCAAGGGACTGTTGCTCGTGTCCAAGGGTCGGTTGTTCGTGCTCAGGTGTCGGACCCTGGTGCTCAAGGGTCGGTTGCTCGTGCTCAAGGGTCGGTTCCTGGTGCTCAAGAGGTTAGACACCCCAGTCTAAATGTGTGGGCAGTTTTTCTACCAGTAGAAAAACAGGTGGTGAAACATCTCCCTTTGATGTCTGTTTTAAGAGGACATTATGATATACATCAAGGAGGGAAATATGTCGCCGTTTGTTTCACTTCTGCCAGACTTACTTTTGCTGAATGTTTTAATTACTTTTTTTTTTTCCTTTCAGTGGCTATTTTGGCCGGAAACTCTTTGACCCAATTGTGGTGAGCCAGAGAGACGCGACTTGGCCTGTGGCAGGACGTAGCCCCTCCTGGTGTTACATACTGGCTTTTCTAGCCTCCTGTTGATGGTGGCGGGTTGTACTGTGGTGGTTGTGAGTTATACTGTGGTGACGGTGGTGATCTGCACTACGGCGATGCTGGTGATGGTGGTAGTAGGAGAGAGTTGAGCTGTGGTGGAGGTGGTGATGGTGGTGGAGAGGTGGGGAGGGGGGGGGAGTTCTTCGGCTTTGGTAGTGGTTAGGGGAGTTGTCCGGTGGTGGTGGTGGTGATGATGGTTGTGATGGTATCGATGGTGGTGATAAAATGGGGTTCTCCAGTGGTAGGAGGAGTTGTCAGGTGGTATTAGTGGTAGGGGATTCTCCAGTGGTAGGGAGAGTTGTCAGGTGGTAATAGTGGTAGAGGATTCTCCAGTGGTAGGAGGAGTTGTCAGGTGGTAATAGTGGTAGGGGAAATTGTCCAGCGGTGGTGGTGATGATGGTAGAGATGGTGGCAATGTTAGGGGGTTCTCCAGTGGTGGTTGTAGTAGGAATTCTCCGGTGGTGGTGGTGGTGGGAGTGGGGGACGAGTTGTTCTGTGGTGGTGGTGGTGATGGAGGGAGGGTGCTGTGGATGTGTCCAGACACAACTGGTCGTCATTACCTGGAGGTGGGAGGCATGCACCCTTCCCCCCGCCTCCCCCTCCACCCCCTGCCAATCCCAGCTGTCTGGTCATGTCTGTCAATAAATCATTTATTGAGCCTCATAATGGCAGTCAGCACCAGCCTTGTCCAGTCTACAGTTCCTTCCCAGTTAGTGAACCAGCCTTGTCCATTCTCCAGTTCCTTCCCAGTTAGTCATTCAGCCATGCTCAGTTTCCAATTCCTTCCCAGTTAGTGAATCAGCGTTGTCCATTCTCAAGTTCCTTCCCAGTTAGTCATTCAGCCTTGCTCAGTCTCCAATTCCTTCCCAGTTAGTCAGTAAGCTTCACCCAGTCTACAGTTTCATCCCAGGTAGTCAGTCAGCCATATCCAGTCTCCAGTTCCTCTCCATCATCCCCAGAGCAGCAGCTCGTGCGTCACAGTCGAGGACACGTCCATAAAGGTTGCCTGTGTAATGTTTTTCGGCACCATATGTTTAACCCCTTTGAACATGACGCTACGACCCTTGAATATGATGGGTCGTAACCTTCATCCAGACCCAGACTCTTGAGCGTTGGGTCCATCATGCCCAAAGGTCGTACTGTCATGTTCTAGGGTCGTTCCGTCGTCCACGAGGGTCTTACCTTCGTGATCAGAGAGTTAACAAAAGTATTCCAGTCCTCTGGAGTGGTTGGTACGTCGGGAATCTCCAGCCTGGTCCCAGTCTCCTCCACTAGTGTAGTCTGGTCGACCCCTGGGTTGTGGTGACGCAAGGAGATTCGACCTGTAGTAATTCAGACGAGGTTCAACACTGGAATGTCACCAACCACCCGCGAGGAATTGTGTGCTAAGACGTTGTAATGGATTATATGAATAATTGATTTTCAGAAGAGTTCATCAAAAATTTATATGCTAAGAATCCACACACTGACTCGGCCCACTGGGTCGCCCGATCTACCGCTCTATATAGAAATTTAACTCTATTTAGCTTTTGTTTTACTGCAACTGCTGCTATATAGGTCGATGTTGAGGAAACACTATTAATGGCAAGCGGGGTCAGTAACATAAGAATGAATGAGTATGCTGTATAACAAAATCTTGGGAGTTCCCATCTCTCACTGGTAGTTTATTTAGAGCAGACGCATCCCCCCCTCCCCCACCCCCTCACCCCCGCTTCCCTGGGGTCCAGGTCGCCTCCTCCTTCTCCTCCACCTCTTCCTCCTCCCTCCCCCCCAGCGAGAGCCGGCCCGCACCAGCCACCCAGCCGGCCGGCTGAGGGGAGTCGTTCGGAGAATAGGTCTTGGCCCGAGCGAGCTGCTCAGTTGCCGTCTGTCTGTTGAGAGAGACGCACGTCTATTGTCCTGCTCTTGTGTTCGTCTGGGGGCCTTACACTTTACAATGAAGGTGTTCACTGCTACTTTGGTGCTCCTCACTTTTATTGGCACAAGTAAGTTCAGTTTGGTCGATGTTGTTGTCATATTGGAGACTCCATTATTTTTATCCTACCCTTCGCTCTCATAGGCCGCCAAGGCTTTCGCAACCACAGGTGAAACTAATCTGGGAAAAAAAGTGTAAGTGTAGTCGGGCCAGTGATTATTGTCTATTGCCACATACGAGACGTTGCCGTCCACTCTGAAGAATTCCTAAGTTTTCGCACCAATTGGGATGACGCGGGAGTGGGGCTCGGGCGGGCAGCCCCCTTGCTGTTGTCGCTCCTACTAGTCTCCACTTGCCGCTGACGATGGTGGTCTGATACTACTGCACTCTTATTTTTTTTGACCTGATAATTTCCTGAAAGAGAGGCGTGCAGGTGTCGTCAGAGTCTACGCCGCCGGTAGCGCTAAGCACTAATCCGTAGGTTGTAACCACAAACCTATTTTTATCTCGGTGCTGCCCTCCTATTATTAACACCCTTGGGTTTTCCCGCTACGTATGGACGGTAGCGAGGGGCATCGTTTTGCCCCACCCTTCCTTCCTTCCTTCCCCTTTACCAGTGGAATGTAGACTAGTACACTGACGATGAACATACGTCAGTTGAGAGCGTTGGCATGGAAGAACGACTGTCGCCAGTGTTTGCACCTAGTGAGGCGTCAGGTCCGTCATTGCAACACCAAGGCAGATATGTTTATTCATAAAGATTTATTTATCCCCGTTGGTATATATGTCGCAAATAAGTTATCTTATTGCGTAGATTTTCATGACCTTCCCTCCCTCTCTACATACTGAAAAGATAATGGACCATGTTACGAGGAAGTATTCCTTGCCATCTCCTTTCGTTACACATGTTACTTTCTTTTCGTGAAACATACCCTTTTCTGTATTCAGAACTCGTCTTCCATCGTTGAACTGGTCTCTGTTTTCATCGTCCTTTCTTTCCGTTGAACATTTCAAGGGGGATGGCGGTGGGGGTGGGGGTGAGAGGAAGTTCTCCAAATCCTCTTTTCACCTTGTTGAACTTGACTCAGTGCGTTCACAACTCACCGTCCTCTTGTTTTCATTGAACATGACCCAGGCGGGATTGTAGGTTTTCATCCCGTTACTGAACTTCATAAATTGTTACACTGTGATGTCATATGTTTGTGCTGAGTGCGCTCCGGGTAGCTGGGCAGTTTTACGACCCTCTCCATAGGCTCGCGTTCCAGACTTGTTTTTTGTGTGTGTGGCCGTTTTAGCTGACTTGACCTTTAACATCATTCTTAGGTAAGTCTTTCTTCAGGTCAGACCTGGAAAGGTCGACTTTCCACAGTGTGTACTGGCTCAAAACCAGTCAGTTGTTTGATTGAAACTTTCCAGATTTCAGTTTATAATTAGAAGAAATATTCATAATACCGTCCAACAATGGCCATAGTTTCCATTGTAATGTTCTCCAAATGTTTTGTTTCCGATCTGTCACAAATCAGCAACTATTATGACGTGGGGGTTTGGGTGTGGTCTGCAATCTCTCAAAGAGATTACGGGCATTATATTCACCGTAACAGGTCAGAAAGTACTCGACTTTCACAGTCGTTCGGGAGTGGAGTATGTGGTACTCGATAGCACCTCGAATCTCTAAGGAGTTACAAGGAGTTTAATGTTCGTGATGATAACTTATATATCACAGATGTCTCTCGGGTAACCACCCAGTACCGTTAGGTAGAGGTGAGTTGAGGTGATGAGGGTCGGTGTGGCAAGAGTCCCGTGGCGCTGGTACAGAAGTGAGGGCGTATGGTTGCCTGGGTCTCGCGGTATGGGAGTGGTACCGTGCCAAGGCCCCGAGGTTGTGAAACAGAAGGGAAGAGGAATTACCGGGGGCCCGTAGCTTTGCTGCCGGTTTAGTACTACGAAAGGAGGCGGATGACGTTCTATAGTTCGGAAAGTGTAAACAGTTGCCAAGTTTTTGCTTGTGTTGCAAGGGGAAATGCGTAGCCGAGATCCTCGAGGGTACTGGCATAGGAAATGGAGAATTACATACCCCCTGGTTGAGAGTGACAATCGAGGATTCACTTACAGGACATTCCCAGATACAAGGCGCATCTCGGTGCTCGAGAGCCAGCAAAGTAACTGGTCGACTGCCTTCAGTGGTGCACGAGTATCGAAGTCACATTGAGTCAGCCACGTCGATAGTTTTGTGTGGGTGTGGCCGCCAAGTTTATTTACGGTGAGCCCTTAGGGGATTGTGGAGGATCATTGATTTGGGGGAGTCAGACGCTCGTGGACCTCCGTGGTACTTGTCTTCTAACTTACTTAAGTCACGCGAGGTATCATGCTAGGCTGCAGTGATTTCATCACACCGTCAAGGAGATATGCAAGGCAAGTGTTGTGTCATTGGGGAATGACGCTGCACCCTAATCCACGAGACATGTTCTTTTCTTATATCATGATTCTTAGTGACACTCCCAGTGTCAATCTGGGAAGAAAGCCGTTGATATCAGTTTGTAGCAGTAAATATGAATAGAATCATATCGCCCATTATTTTTTTTTATGAAAAAGAAGAGGGTGGGTAGCTAATTGAATTTGTCTAATCTCTTAAGTTACGAAATGAGCTTGATTGGCCTATACTGTCCTTCCAAACATACCTATAATTACATTTCATAACAGTGAACTGTATCTGCCACTTGAACACCCGGGCAACCACACTGTGTAGTTCTTTTGACTAAGATAATTTTGAACTTTTCTGACGGCGAGTAACCAACTGTCGTCTGGAAATTGATATTTCACCAGTTATCCCAACCTCCAAATCATTTAAGATAACCAGTAACATATATTGGTTCAAACACTGATCATTGTGGCACGCCACGTCTACAGTACGTATCTTTGTCATAGGGATACGCTCATGTAAAACTTCTCTATCTAACCAGTCGGTTGTTCACGGATTTAGTTAAAGATCTCAACCCTGAAACTCCAATGTAATTTTCATATATGAAGACGTTCTTTGTAATAAGGAACCAACCGTAACAGAAAGCCTTGGAAGAATCAAAATGATCTGTATTCGTAGATTATTTGTTTAAAGTATTTGTTATATATCAAAAAATGTCAGACTTAATGGAAATCACCTACAAATTATATCTATACTGAAAATCGCGAATTAAAACGAGGTCATGCCAATGTTTTATGTGATGTGTCACAACTTGCTATGTCTTTCCTATTAAAGAATTACTTTAGCATTACCGTCCTCTCTTTATTAATCGTAATATTTCAGCAATCGTACTTTGACCATCATACCACTCCTTCCCTAAGACGATCCATCCTAATATGTATACCACTCCAACACTGACACGATCCAACCTAGACTTGTTAAGTCTCAAGCAAGTAATTCAACCCAGACCAGTTTTAGCTCCAGCCTCCAGCTAGTGAGAGTACATCTTTATTTTTTCTCTGCATAACTCAACATTCTTCCCCCTATTTTATTTTAATCTTTGACCAGTAAGTAACTGATTCCCTGAGAAGTCTGTCTTTTCCTCCTATTGATCAACTCCTGGAAGAGTAACAGAAACAGCCTTGACATTGTCACTAAAGTAAAAATAAATCATCTCTGTAATTTCTTACGTTCTGGGAATTTCCTCAAAAACAATTCAATTCTTTCTGCCGATGGAATGTAAACATTCTAGCTTCCGAACCAGAATCTTTGCGTCAGTTGAAATTAAGCCCTAAGCTTTTGTTGCCTTTTGTTCCCACACTCTCTCGCTACTCAGACACTTTGGAACCAGGCGCTGTAGACGTTCAGTGAAGAGCTTGACTCTTATTGAGGTTAAAATGGAACTCGTCAGGACCAGAAAAATGATTCTGTTTGATATCCTTGAGCCACAGCTCCCTCCTCTTATTCATGGAGCTTATCCTGTCCATCGCAGAGATGGGCTGGGACGACTATGTTGAAATCAGTTCTCGGCAGAATTCTAGGAACAACCCCACTTTTTTTTTCTTTTTACCCTTCATGCTCTAAAGCATCTCAGTCTAACTCCTCAACATCTCAGAGCGCACCTATTTTACATTATTAACGTCTTGTGTTACAACAGCAGTTTCCTTATAACTTCCTCCCCCGAAATCTTGCAATCCTTTCCACGCATCCTGCGCCCCGGCCGTAGATAACGCAAGATTCCCGATCTAGTCACTGAAGCACAGAATCGCTTCTCCCACTGTGATCTATCGTCTTCTAAGGCTTCAAACTTCTGCACAGTTCTCTTCCTTTATCTCTAACTCGCCTAACTCTGTTCCCTCCTTAGAAAAACCCTTCTGTCGCCCCATCACATTTTTGCAACCTGTGGTCCTCGCTGACCTGCCCGCAACACACCCCAAACTGCCGTTACCTGAATACCTTATGAACTCTCAAGGTCAGAAAAGTCGGTGTCTCTCTCCTGCTGGGGATTATTTCTCCGCCACAGCCTCATACAGGACGTGCTTCCTCTCCCTAACCTTCTACTATTAGATTCGTTACCCTTCTCTTCCAGGCACGTGGCTACAACAGGACTTACGGCTTGTAGTTTGTCTCTAAAGACCCTCTGTAGGGCACAGCACTTGCAGATCATGCCTTATCCCGCCGTCTGATGCAGTTACCAGTATGGGAAGGGAGTACTACACTCATGAGAACCCCATCTCCTGATCCCTCCTCCCAGTATACCACTTTTCAGTGTACTGTTTGCACTCGCAGTGTCCTCACTCGGTTTATTCCAATCACCCACTATACTGTTCTATAAAGGTACATTTTTACTCATTTTCTAACGCTTTTTTGCTTGATATGAACTCTGATTGTTCTTTCCCTGCATCTTCCGAAGACCTGTTCACTGTTGATGTCGTCAAACTGGTTTAAGTATTTGAAGGCTGAGGTCAAGTAACTCCTTACTCTTCTCTCTTTCATGTTGGACATATTCAGGGCCACTAGACTTTCTCTTGAAATGTGTGTAACGTACAGTGTTTGTGTGTGTGTGTGGAGTACTTTTGGCAGGAAAGTGGACATGGGTAATGTTTAGCCCAGCCCTACAGACATCTGTCTCTAGATGGGAACCGTCCCTGTTTAATTTTTTTTTTTTTTCGAAGAAAACATCCTCTAAATAAATTTCAAACTTTTAGTATACGCTCTACTTAGAAAAGAAAAACAAAACGAATAAATGCGGCGCAGTAGATCAGACTTATCTCCAGGAAAGGGTGGGCTCTGGTGTGCTATCCTGGATATCTTAAACTTTTCCATTTATCTTACCGCCGCCCTCCTCGTCCTCCACCCTCGCGAGCTTTAACCTAGAATGAAGTTGTGAGGGTGGGTCGCTGCATGTTTAAGGTGTTACCGCGGTCTGTGGGATGACCTAGCTCGACTCGCGTGTCGTGACCTGGCTGTGTGGGCGTGGGAAGGGAGGTGGTCATTCAGCCCTATTCCGGTACCCCGGCTTACACCTAGCAGGTCCTCTCTTTGCCTCTCTGAATCGTATCAAGCGAGACGCTGATGAAAACATCAATATTCAGTTGCTGCAGAAACGAGAAATATTGCCTCTGATGTTGTACAAACTTTAGGGGAAATGAAGCTATAGAACGTATAGAACATATCTTGGTTGAGGCCATACATAACACGGCATTTTAACAAGAGAAGGAAATATTAAAATTGTATATTGAGCTATGGCAATAGCATTTTGTGACCCCACAGAACAATGTGCCGTTGTAAGATCGAGTTAGGCAAGGAGTCAAATTCTTGAGTATACACAGATGTGAGAGGTGGACGACTGATAGTGACCTGCTTTGTGTCGGGGATTACCATGTGCCTGATTATCATGCATGCAGTGTACTGTTGACGCACTCATGGTTCCACATCCTACCGTCCCTACCCACACCGCGCCCACCAGTACAAAAAGCACACTCATTTTACTTGCCCACATTTGGACCTGTTCCACCCTCCTCCACACCGTCTCCATACTTTCCCTGGTGTTAAATATTTAGCATCTCCTTTGCCGCGCTACTACTACTGCTGCTTATGATGTAGATTAGGCTGTAGAGTTAGGGAGCTGTGTGTGTTTGTGAGAGAGAGCTGTACGAGATTAAGGCGTAGGAAAGTACGCAGGCGCAGCCATAACCTCACCTCTCCCCCTCCCCACGAAGCCTTGTGTCTCTTCTATTGACTCACATCTGAGCTGCTGCCGCTGCTACCGCTGCTGTCGTCTGTCATTACGACAGAGACAGTGTTCCCTCTCCACCTGACCGTCCGTCCCTCCGTCTGTCGTCTTGTATTAGGAAGGGGTGGAGTGTGTGTGTGTGGGGGGGGGGACTAACTGAACTTAGGTAGATGAGTGGGGAAGGGTGTTCATATTATACTTCTGGCAGTAAGTGCCTCTCGGGAAATTTTAAACTACTTGAACACGGTGGCTCCACCCTTGAGCACGGTGGTACGACCCTTGAGCATGATGGTACGACCATTGAACACGATGGTACGACCATTGAACACGATGGTACGACCATTGAGCACGATGGTACGACCCCAAGTATTATTGGCCTTGTCTTTACGGGCCATCATACCCAAGGTTCGCACCTTCGTGCCCAAGGTTGTATCGTCGTGCTCATGGGTCGTACTATTGTGCCCAAGGGTCGTATCGTCGTGCCCAAGGGTCGTATCGTCTTGCTCAAGGGTCGTATCGTCTTGCCCAAGGGTCATACCGTCGTGCTCGAGTCGTACCGTCCTGCCCAAGGGTCGTACCGTCGTGCCCAAGGGTCGTATCATCTTGCTCAAGGGTCGTACCTCCGTGCTCAAGGGATGTATCGTCGTACCCAAGGGGGAGGAGGTTAGGGGAGGCTTTAACACTGGTGTTTCCGTTTCCCGGTGGCAGCCTCGGAGCCAGGCCGTAGGCGCCAGGAGGGCAGTGGGCGGAACTTAACAAGACCACAAGTGTCGACACCGGCCTGACGGGGGTGGGGGGTGGGGGGGTTGAGTCTGTGGTTCCTACAGTAGCAGAGTGGGTGAGGCGTTACGTGGGGGGGGGGGGTGGCTCTGCGGCTCCTGCAGTAGCAAAGTGGGTTGGGTGTTAGATATGAGGTGGGATCTGTGGCTCCTAGATTAGCATAGTGGGTGGGGCGTTAGAGGGGGATGGGATGTGTGGCTCCTACAGAAGTAAGAGTGGATGGGGTGTTAGATGGGTGTTGAATCTATGGTTCCTTCGGTGGCAAAATGGGTGTAGTGTTAAATGGAGGGGGGATCTATGGGTCCTAAAGTAGCAAAGTGGGTGGGGTGTTAGAAAGGGTGGAGTATAAGGTTCGCAGAGTAGCAGAGTGGTTGGGGCGTTAGATGTGGAGGAATCTATGACTCCTTGAGTACCAAAGTGGGTGAATGGTTAGATGGGGGTGGGCTCTGTTGCTCCTACAATGGCAAAAAGTGGATGGGGTGGGGTGGATTATGTGGCAAAGTGGGTGGGATGTTTTCCCTAGCTGACGGTAAACCACACTTTTAATCTCCCATACTCGTATGTCTAATGCCGCTTTTTCCTTTCATTCATTTCGTGATTGGGGAGAGAGTGAAGCCTTACAGAACATACTACAGCTTACGTCTCCCGGACTCCACACGTCCACATAGAATAGGTTTTTGAAGGGTGTACACACAGAGTCCTCTTAATATTTGGTAGCCATTGTGTGTATTTGTAGTGTAGTGGAGTGTTGCTCTGTACCTGGAGTGGTCACGTCGTTCGACCTCGAGCATCACAGCCCTGACCGCATTACTCACCGTAGTGTGAGGCCATTAAACCCTCCTGACGACTGTGACGGTGGTACTGCTGAGGCCGGGTAAGAAGAGTAGGAGGCCGCCGCCGCCCTATGCTCACGGGGCTGGTACAGTCACGTGTATCCACCGCTGCCAGCCCGTTCCTCGCTAGCCCAGGTGAACACAGATGCCACAAATAACTTCCCTCTCTCACTCCACATTGGCCTTCCTCTACATCACTCACCCTCGCTCCTCACCCTCCCAGGCGCTCAGGATAAATCCGTCTTGTAGCCAAGTACAGCTGAAGACGCAGCTGTACCTCTACACGTATCTCCAGTGTCGAAAAGAAAAAAAAAACGGGAGACAATAAAACCAATATATATATAGCTCCTCGGTCATAACAAATGCATGACGCATTTGCCAGGACTTTATAAATGAATGTCAGAGTAGCTCAGTGCTTGAGTGGTGGCTGGCCCTCCAGCCTTCGGTGGCCGAATCAGTAGCGGCAGAACCCGAATCATCATCAGCAGCAGAGGTGGTGGTGCCCACGCTTTGAGGAACGGCTCTGCTCGACTACCGTTTTCTTTAGCGCACAGCCATCAGGATAACGTGACATACAATAAATACTGGATCCAGGGACGTGTATACTCATAACACCAGCAACCAATTTTTTAGCTTAACTCCTTGCCACATGAATTTCCTTGCTTAGTCTCCCTTTCCCCTTGATTTTTCCTCGTTAAGTCTCCCTTGCCCCTTGATTTTTCATATTTTCCCTCCGCTTAGTCTTTTAATCTTAGTTGCTTATCTTCCTGGTAATTCTTCCTTATCGTCGCTTGGCCCACCAGCAACAAGACAAGCTAACCCACTGTATAACACACTGGTTTTAACCCGAGCCATAGATGTTAAGTACGGCCCCGTCCACTGATCTAGCACGACCTTAGGCATTATTTCTGGACAGCAAAGCAATTTTGTAGTTGAAAGAAAGGTTTATTCGTCCTTTCATTTCCTTACAGAGATCATTTTGAAGTGATCTGCAGATCCTGCCTCTGGATGATGAGGCCATTGTTCATTTGTTCCTGACGCCCATCTACGGAAGGAGGAGGAGAAGAGCGATTACATGTAGGGGGAAAAAAATAGATGTTTTATCACAGATTCTTTACTCCGAGCTGCTGGAATCCCCCCCCCCCCTCCATCGGCTCACTAGTCCTGTTGCGTAACTGACGATAAGTGGGTATCCTGCAACTTCCTTTCCGTTCCGTCCACATTTTCCTTCTCTTTATCCGTTATCTTTTCTGTTGCTTTACTGTGCAGGATTCCAGCTCTAGCTATATAGGTCCAGCATATTCCT
>JAYMFT010010567.1:0-16893 GCA_038088735.1 Panulirus argus
CGAGTTTTCTTTTTCCTCTCCGTAAAGGTTAGACCAGACGGTGTGTGTGTGTGTGTGTGAGAGCGTGGATGTTGTGTGTGTGTGTGTGTGTGTATGTGTGTGTGTGTATGTGTGTGCGTGTGTGTGTGTGTGTGTGTGTGTGTGTGTATGTGTGTCAGTCACTGCTAAACCTTACACAACCAATGCAGGAAAATGGATATCACGTTTTATCTTTATGAAACACACGCACACACACACACACACACACACACGCACAGAACATAACTACACGTAACGACTGTGGTGCCGCTCGGTGGACGTGACCGACTCACTGGGCGCTGTGGGAGCCCCCCCACAGAAGAGGAAGGACACCTCGAAACTTTGACTCTCTAGTCTCGTCTACTGCGTAATAAACATTTCCTCTTCATGGCAAAAGTTTTGATTCAATTTCAACATTTGAAACAAACATTTAGCTAATCTCCGAGCGGCTGTTTAGGAAACGTGAAGTTATTACGGTGAGACGAGGTTCCCAGACGCGTGTTTTTTTTGTTTTTTTTCTGTATGCCTGTGTTTGCGTACTCATGTGTTTGTTGGTATATGTTTCCGTCATGGTTGATCGCCGTTTCCCGCGTTAACAGGGTAGCGCCAGGAATAGACGAAGAGAGGCCACATCCGCTCACATCAACACTCATGTGTGTTTCTTAATTTATGTTTTTTATTAATCATTCTTAATCGCCGTTTTCCCGGGTCGGGCCGTATGAAACATTCCCTCTTCCGCCTCTACCATGATCGTGGACTTTGATTTAGGAATATAGACTATAGCCTCCAGCTGTCGACGTCATTATTTCTTTTATATATAATTTCGAAAAATCGCTTCACAAAAATAGCCCAAACGGGTCACGAGACGGGGAAATAATCTCTCTGCAGTCGTTAATGTCACGGCAGGCAAACACGCAAGGGCTCATGACCGCCTCTCCTCCTGCCCCATCGCCTGACATCATCCACTGTGCCTCTCTCTCTCTCTCTCTCTCTCTTCCTTCACTCTGGGTCTCTCTCCTCATTACCCTCGTCGACCTCCTCCTCTTTCACAACTCCTTCTCTCTTCCTGTCCACTTTCTCTGCTATCGTCTGTCTCCCTCTCCCTCCCTTTATTCTCTCTCTCTCTCTCTCTCTCTCTTTGTCTCCCTTATCCTTCTCTTAACCATCTCTGTCTCCTTCTATCCTTCCCTCCACTACCTCCTTCTCTCTTATCCTTATCTTTATCTTCACTATCTCAGCCTCTCTCCCTTCCTTCACCATGCATGCCTCTCATGTCAACCTACTCCACCCATTATATCATCTTTACGCCTCTCGTCCACAAAGAGATTAACTTTCGAGTTCTCTAACCCCTAGCCATCAACAGCCAGACTTTACCTGGACTTAGGAAAAAACAAGTTAGTCTCACTCGACTCAATGGCGAGTGCTGAACTTGGCTTTCCCCCGTGTCAAGTTTCCCTCACAACACCGGAGTTTTTTGAAGACCGTGCGAGTTTGTTTATGGAACCTCCAACAAATTCTATGTAATGAGGTCAATGACCCTTACTGAATCTCCAACAAAAATGACCCTTACTGAATCTCCAACTAACCTTGATATTCCTTGACTTAAATAGCATAATAGGCCTGGTCAGGGGCATCTTAATATCTTCATTTGTCGGAGACTCGAAAAGATGGAATAGTCCAGGGGAGCGTCAGAGGGAGGAGGCGAGGAGGGGAGAACGTGTCTGTCTGCCAGCCACAGAGAGAGGGGAGAGAGACACAGCGACCCCCTTGGCCCCAGAGACCAGCGTCCTCATTCACCTACGGGATAGGAATAACTGCCCCAGTTTGCGAACCACCGGATTCCCATTTTTTGTGATAATCCTTTGTTGATGGGGATAAGTGCCTTCTCAAATTATTTTGCGCTCGGACACGTCCTGCTTTTCTGTTCGCTTGTGTGCTTGTGAGTGTGTGGTGAGTGATACCTGTTTTTTTTTCTTTGTGTTATGGGTAGAGAGTTTTACACCCGTGTTGCCCCGTCTCCTAACTTTGTGTATATGTACCATGTCTTTACTCCTATGTATATACAAACACACATACACACACACATATACACCGGCCTGAGCCAGGTATCCATTTATCGACCAGTCTCAACGGGAGGATGAACACCTGGTATTGAGTGAGGGCCGAGAGCCACACCCAGGATTCGAACCCGGCAGGCCCGTGCCGGGTAGTAATTCTTCTCTTTTTACTCCCTGCTTGTTCATTGGTTGTGGGGCGTTTAAATCTACGGGGTTTCATCAATTCGGCGTTTAAAGCTTTTAAATGTCTCTGGATTTAATCACATATTGTTCCTTCATTCAGTTTTTCCATATATCATATACAATAATTGTTGATAATTTTTATTTTTATTTTTAAATTACTTCCTAACTTCTTTCGCCCACCTCTCTGTCATGCCCTGTAGTGACGGGATTTCTCCCTGTCTCATGGAACTGTTATCTGTGTCAACATTAGAGTGACTCCCGAGGAATTCAAATGTTATCATGTTCCCTGTAGCGTAAAGCATTTGGGTCAGTCTTTCGTTCCCCGTCAAATTCTTTATTCTGCTTTGGGAGTCATTAAAGAAAGCGATCGCTCTGTACTGCTTCTTGCTGCATTGTTAATTCACATAATCACTTCTGAAGTTCACAAGGTAAAGTATCAGAGCTTCGTACAATTCTATCCACACACTTATTCCTCCATTGTCCCACTCAAATAGATGTTTGTGAGTGTTGTAACATATGCCAGTTAACTGCTTTTGTTAGCAAGTAGTTGTTCGAAGCCCCTTATACACTATTACGATCTATCCCTCACACGTACAAGTCCATGTTAAATCCTCACGATTCCCAATACGCTGCTTGATTAATTCGTAAATTTGTAATGTGTATACAATACCTGTTGTCTACCTTCCCCTTCCACATGCAAGTTGGGTTTCACTGCTAAGTCCCACTTGTCAACTAAGTACACTGGGCAGTGAATCAGAACTCATGCGAACTTGATGACACTTGAAGGAGGACATTATAGCACTCACACACAGCACTACGTGATTCCTTCATGGCTTCTACAATGTCGAAAATTACATTTCGTTCTCCTTACTCCATTCTGTTATCTCTCCCCTATTCTCTTTCCATCCTCCGTAATCAACTGAGCAAGAATGACTATCATGAGCATGCCTCGTACAAGGGATTAGATCCCACAGTTATCAGTCACCATCCTAATCTTATTCAAATCTTATTCAGAGTATCGTAAACGCGTTGAAGTTTTACGTTCGGAGGTTGTCTGGGTAGCTGCTGCCTACGTCCCTATCGCCGTTTTTTTACGTCTTCAACGTCACTACTCTCTCTCTCTCTCTCTCTCTCTCTCTCTCTCCTTGCTTTAATCCAAAGATCCTGCTCATATCCCTGCACAGCCGCCTCGCCCTGCATCAACTCATAATCTGTCTCGCTCTCTCGTAAGCCATTCACCGCTCAACACCCGCCTGCCCAGCAAGCCGTACTTACGTTGTAACAGTCACGCGATTATGGCAATAATCCCGCTCATACCCGCTTCAGTCTAGGCGTCAGCCACTGCCCTGTCCCTCCACCTGTTTAGCCTTTTATCCCTGCAAAGGGGCAGGACTGTAAAATAGACATATATACCTTTAAAAGTATATCACTGATATAGTCTAAGGCAACGAAGGATCATTTCTATACACCAGGCTAAGAAATACAAGGATCTTTCTCGGTGCAGTCGACAGAACTGGCGATAGATTTCAAGACGGTATCTCAAAGGGTCGGTAATTCCTCAGGTAACTGCAAAAACACGACTGTATTCTTTTACAGTGAGATTAACCCGTTACAGCTCCCGCACAGGAACTTTATAGAATGAGTCTGACCCATACGCCTCATGCACAGGATCTATATCGGGGAGTATAGAGGCTATGGAGTATGTAAAAGAAGAGCTTTCTTAGAATCATATGGAATCTTGGCAGCGTACGCAAAACGTCTGGGGTTTTTATGGAGTCCATGAGAATCAACTATCTCATCAAATACCCCAAATGGGAGTCGTGGGAGTCGGTTCCGTTATCAAATGTTTATATCGTGGGCGATAATGTCAAGCTCAAGAAAGCGTGATGGTCGACTTGTGTACCTAATCAATACCTTATACTGGATTAGCGTAAGTGTGAGAGTCATACCATATACTGCTGTGAGTAATTGGTTTGCCAATAGATGGCGTTGGGGTTCCAACCCGACCGTATATACCGTACTGGGGGATACAATATAAACAGAAATAGATTGTTCTCGGATGCAGGAAGCACCGACATGTGTCGTGAAATTTATGTGATATTCCCTTAATGCCTCAGATGGAATTATGTAGATACGTACCCAAATTTATGCTGTTTTGAATGAAAATTTATATTACTGTTAAGCGGAAGACCGTGGCAATAACACGTCACATTATATGAAATATGGAAGCTGCTGTCGGTATATTCTCTGACATTTTAATATACTTCCAGAAACGTATAAAAAAAAAGAAGACAGTCTCATAGGAGGTGTTATTTCACTATTAAACGTGGAGTTTAAACTGCTGGTAAACATAAAAAGGTGTGGAATGATATAATGTTGCAGTCACCCATTTGTTTGAGCCATCACAAACAGTATTACTATTGGGCTGGATCACAATGGCAGCACTGCCTTTCCTCCCAGTGGCGGAGTTGAGAGAGCGGGTCAGTATAGATGTACTAGGCTATGATATTTTCCGTCTGGAGTTTTTGCATATGTTCAAGGCATCACCCGATACAGTGGCCTCGTTCTACTCGACCGTTTCTGCGACTGAGGGGTCGTATAATACATCTGCCACGGTCAAACCTGGACTACAACAATACTATGGTAGTTTGTAAAGGTTTAAATCACTCAGCATCTGGGTTTGTGGTTTTTGGATGGTGTATTACTTATCCCCTCGAAGCTTGCCGTACTTTGCCTTGCTTTGAGATTAGATGTATCACGAATATTTCTGGCCAGCGAACTGAACACACACCGTGTTAAGTTTTTTTCAATGAATGAAACAAGTCTTGAGCATTACGGTCCTTATGTAATCAAATGAAGCAAGCCATAGCTAACGGCAGAAGGGTCACAATAAATCAGAGGTTATTCGAACAGATATGGCGAAGACTGGAAAGGTTAAATCTGAGCACATCTGAGGAAGAATAATGAAATCCTCAGCTAACTGTGCGAGACTCCGAGAAGTGACGAGGCTGGAGATGTACCATTTGTGGACGGGATGAACAGCGATGAGCGATTGTGAGAGTAGACATCGAAGTACCCTTCATACCTTGCGTTATAGGGACGAACGACATTACGAGTCTATTAGGAATCTCATGTGTTTTCCCAGAGACGACGTCATCACCACATCATGACAGTTTCCACCTTAAAGACATTTCTCTTATTGAGTGAGCGATATACAGACAGACAGACACACGAACACACACATAAACATAACTACTTCGGTGGAGACTATCTGCTCTCGTGCGATTAATCTTTAAATGCGCTTCTCAAGAAAATAGACCTATCGATCGTACTTAACTAAAAATTTCGTAATTTCTGTGGGGCGTAAACTTTAAATAGCTGTATCGAACTACCACTAGGCGTCCCCTCCTTCCTATATATATATACCTCCCAGCCGCCGCCTCCTCTCGCCTCCTGCTCAAACACAACAATGGAGAACCTCACTTCATAAACGATGATGTTAACTGAAGTTACCTCATCTTCCACAACTCGATTGAAATCACCCTGGAACAAGCGAATGCACACTCCCTCACCACGGTAGTGTGGGGTAAATTAACGATAACTACGTCCAACTATGCTAGAGTAAATTACTCGTTCTATAATCAACCAGTAGCCTCTGTATCCTGAAAGGGTAAGGGGTAAGGGAAGGGTGTAAGGTTAGCCAGATTTAAATGTAACGAGTTTTCAAATGACTCACCGGTCGCCCTGGGACGTTGGTAATACTGCTAGCCGCTCAAGGCCGGGTTCCATTGTCGACATTGCTAAGCGAGATATTCCATCCGGCAACAGTTCTTGAAGTCGTCGATAAATTACATATAAAATCACTGTAGTTGACACTAAACACAAATTATTTCTAAAACAGCCGTTCTTAATAACACGATTTAAGACACTAAATATTTTTTTCATATGTCAGTATTTGATAAAATACATTTAAAAATCATCGTAGTTCACGCTAAACACATTTCAAACCTGAAAAATGAAAATGCGTTTTTAGTAATACAATTTAAAGCATTTAATATATTTTAAGATGTCAGAAGTTCGATAAAATACAGATAAAACCGTTGTATTTCACACTGTAAACACTTTTCAGCTTCTAAACTAAACATTCTTAGTAATATCACAAATTTGTAAATTACAAGTTTAAATTCAGTCTGTCATTTCCACTAATTTTTCCAGTCTCAATTTCTTACGAGATTTCCCATAAACAGCAGCGTCACTGTAGGTTTTCATTATTCGTTATCGTTTAAGTTATTCATTATCGTATAGGAAATACCGTTTTACTCGTATATGAAGACTAATTCACATCTTAAGTTACAAAAATAATTTCTGAGTCTCAATGAACAGTGCACAATCATCATATAAAAACGTCAACACAGTCTCACCACTCGGACAGACTGACGCATCGATCACGTGACTCGTTCAGGATTCCTTGTGGGTGCGCTACATTGCTAAAAAGCTGTTTTACCAATTTACACTCAAGCTGAAGGTAATTTATGATATCTAAGTTTACTATCACTAGATGTAACTACATGATACTATTAAACTTTATTGGGCAAATAGGTTAAATCATCTTTGGAACGAAACACGTTTTTGAATCCTGCTTCGAATCTATGTAAATATATATCTTAGGAAGGAAAAAGACACTAAGAAGAGCAACTGCAGCACAGTCGCGTGATATTTAGTGTGTCGTCGACTTCTGCTTACGCAGCGTCATCTCACGGTGTGGAACCCAACTAAACTTCTCACTGCTGAAAGCAGGAATATGTCTCTGGGTAACTATAATGCCCAATACGGACACACATAGATATAGATAATAGAGTATAACTGTTCAATAACTTATGATTATAAAGGTAATAATGCTCTACGGTAACCCAACTTACCATAACTTAGAATACCTTGGTTGGTGTTTTACTATACGAGTATTAATTATTTAATAAATGTACTTATTTGGTCGCATATCAGGAAAGTCTATTTTAAGTGGCATTTTCAAGTCGTTTAATACCAGACTCTCGTCTTCCTTCGGTTTCAAAACCCTGTACACTTTCCCGAGTTAGTTTATGATTGCTGAAGGAGTACAGTACTCACTGGGAGACGATGTAAATGTTAAATATCTAAAAAAACAAGTACAAAAACAAAACCCTGGCTTAAAGATAACATACTAAAACCACAAAATGATAATATCACCCTAATAATAAAATCACAAAAAAATGCGTCACCGTCTTTTTATCAGTCATCTAACCTTTTCTCATCAAGCATTACTACTACTACTACTACTACTACTACTACTAAAAGTGTTCTTAAGTATAGCTTCGATCCACCGTGAAAAAAAAAAAAGGTAACAGCATTAAAAGATTCACATACGAGGAACCGATGAAATTCCGAATGTGTACGAATATAATTTTAAGTTATAACATGACGCAAGAGCTCCTCTTGGAGCCACTAGAGCAACGACTCAGCCCTCAAGAAACCGAAGCGCTTCAGACGTGGGTAATTTGGAGACGAGGAAAAGTCAAGCGGAAGGAAGGAGTGAGGTGAGCGAGACAGATGGAAAGGTCAAGAGGAAGGACAGAGTAAGGGAGAACATGTTAGTGAATCGGACAGATAGATAGATAGATGGGGCAATGCGACACATTGGGAAGATGAAAGGGAGTACTCGGTCAGGGAGTATGAAGAAGGTGACGTGAATAAAGAGAGTGAGTGAGCGCAACGGCGAAATTTGGAGAGAGAGAGAGAGAGAGAGAGAGAGAGAGGGCGTGTATGTTAGCGACGATACATTTTGTTTCGAGCGGAGATGCGAGCGAGTCTTTGGCTAAATATGGTCGACAGCCGAAATCTCCTTCGAATGTATACTGCCGACGGGAGTACTGTCTTTAGTCTGTTTTTCAGAGGAGGCGCTACACCGTGAGTAAGGATGAGAGGATGGCTCATCCTGGAGATTCTCCTACAGGTTAATTCAGATCTCTGGCGCCCGGTAATTATTTATCATCAGTCATTTTTATCTTTAAAGAAGTGCAGAGAGGAGGTTGCCCGTGACGGAGGTAAACACACGCATGAGGTAAAGGTTTGTGTGGTAAGAGTTGGCCGAGAACGAAAAGAGATGTGATATATTGTTACATGTAATTAACAGTGATGCTTAGCAGTGAAGTTGAGTAATTAATCCAATTAATTACGTATTTGTTCTGTACAGAGAGGGTGTTTTACGCTCGTGGTGTATTAGGGTTGGAGACTCGAAGGTAAGGTTGCTAAACAAATAAGTTGACAAAAGGAGAGAGAGAAACGGCGTAAGAAATAACTATTTATTATTATACGCAGTAGTTATTTTACCGTTAATAACCACCAATAGGGCAAAAGATATTAAACCACGAAGCGTTCCGATTGGTTGATTTTGGTATTTTGTTGACGTCATTGCATCGTTGCGTTAACTGGGTGTATTCATGATTTTTATGCTCGAAATGACATATACCTGATGAGGGAATGACTTGAATTCCATCCTTAAATTTGAATTAGCCTCAGAAAATGGGAAGAATCTTCAACATCAAAGAAAACGCTGAACTGAATATAACGAAATTCCTACAAACATGATGAAAAAGAAATATCTATCCTAACCTAATCTAACCTAACATAGCATAATGTAATCTGACCTAACCTAGCCCATTTAGCACAGCCTCGCTCAAATAAAACTAACCTATTTATACCCTTTAGCGATGCATGACGCCATCATGTCATTCTCAAACGAAGTGACGTCAGTGTATATAACCAGCAGCCCTAAATAAAACGAACTGGCCGACTGTGAGAACATTAACCAATTGCAACGAGGAATGACGTCAATGAACGCTTCGAATCGACCACTCAGTGTGCCTGACGGCTTAATATCGTTTGATCTACGAATGCCGTTTATCGGCACAATAACCGTTCTCTCTCTCTCTCTCTCTCCCCACGCTTTTCTATAACTCAACCAATATCATTGTAGTTATGGTGCAGTACTATTTATCAATACTATAAACAGTCGTAAGTTTAAACGCTCCAAATCAGGAGCTGCGTGGGTCTCGCTACACAGAAAAAAGAGAATTGACAACGGAATCTGATTATCGAGACCTAAATGATGATGGAAAAACTGCTACTGTATATTGAAATAAATTGCTTATTTGGTGGTAATCTTTTAGGGACATGATTCAATCCTCAATACGATTATTCAAAATTCAGAATAATTCTCGTCTCTTCTCACTGTTGACTCAACTGAGAGAGATAGTATTAGCAGTAGCAGCAGTGATAGGAGCAGTAGTAGGAGCAGTAGCAGCAGCAGCACAAAATAGAGGAATACAAAGTAACAAGTGAACCTAAGTCACAAATAATTCAGTACAATATTACCAGACTACTGGTTATAGAATAACGGGAGAGAGAGTAGTAACATACCGGTAATATTTAATAACACAACGGTAGTAAGAAACAATATATGATTTAGTAACGGTGTAAATAGTAACATGGCAGCAGAAAGTAATAGCATAACAGTAGTAAAGATCGTTATGCGGTAACCCTCTGAAGCACATGAGACGACAGAGTCGAATCATCAATGATCATACAGTTAGCTTGCTATTCCCTGCATCACTACCTCCCCCGACCAATGTGAACAGCACCGGCCTGATCAACTCATCTCTCACATGCAGAAAATAACACTGCTCAAAGAAAAATGAAAGCTTTGCAGAACTAAATAATAGCTTCGGAACTATGTAAACGGATCATTGCTTCGGAACCTTGTATAAACGGATCACCGCTTCGGACTATGTAAACGGATCACCACACGCGGAACGAGTAGGATTCAGGTCAGTCACTGAACCGATAATACATTTCTAACCGTAACGAGAATTAATTGGATGATAAGGGTTTCTCGTTTATGATCTATCGAACGACTACTGACTACTGACACTTTCACATCATTTCATACACAGGGAATGACATATCGTCAAATATACAGGGTTGTGAATAATGTTAGGAACCCCTGGTGATAATGAAAATACGAATAATGAACGCATCTTTCACCAAACACGCCATGAAAAACTACGGACATCAAACAACATAATTTGATTCCATTTAAAAGTATCCATTTATCCACACCCCACCTACGTACCTACCTACACACACACATGTGATCTATCAACTTCAAAAAAAGTTTCGCATTATTTGACGAGCCAGGTGAGAGTGCAGTTGTATGCTGGTTTCATTACGTTCTCATACCCTAAAAATTATGCAGAAAAGCCCATTTGGACGGTAATGTATCAAGATGTTGTGAGGAAACGGTTTACTTGGCGTACTTCAGGGCTTGGGATAGGCTGGCGTGCAGCATCTGTCGTGTTGAGGCATTTGGTGGTTGAAGACAACAGATAACTTTGTTTCTCTTTTTCGTCATGTAGAGTTCCTTTTCCGAGTAAGAGTCTCTTCTCGATTCCGACATTATTAAGTAGACCATAGAGGCTCTTTTTAACAAGGGAAAGCCTCACTCAACCACCAGAAAAGTGACTGAAAACTGCTAAGGGCAATGTTTCATTAATACTCTGCAACCTGAAAGTGCTTTGCAAAGCATACTATCTTCCATGATGATTTACAATGTTGAACTGTTCTATATGTAATCATTATTTGCTTCTCTGTCCACAAACGACGATACAACTTATTCATAAATGCCGAGTACCTAACTCACAAGACACCAGCGTTGACCTACAAAACAAATATCTATCCAAAACCAACCTTATATACTTCTCTCCTCTCTCTCTCTCTCTCCTCCCGCTCACTGGGAGCCTTTGGAACACCCCATCTCATCTCCATACTGTATCAAGGGATGGATAAGCTTAATGAACCCGGCGAAAGCCCGCGCATCTTATATATCATGATTTCCCGCATCGACGTCTTGACGCAGCGTGTCCTACTTGGAATATGCTAGCACAGACTGATATGAATTTTGATGAATATAATGATAAAGATAACAAAAACGGTAACAATAATAATAATAATGATAATAATAATAATAAAATAATAATAGTAATAATAATGATAATGATAATAATAACTATACTACTACTAATAATGATAATAATTATACTAATAATAACAATAATAATGATATTAATAACAATGATAATAATACTAATGATGGTTATTATCATTATTGTCATTATCATTGCTATCATTATCATTACTATTAATAGTATCAATATAAATATTATTTCTATAATTATAATTATTATTATTATTATTATTATTATTATTATTATTATCAGTAGTAGTAGTAGTGGTAGTAGTAGTAAAAGTTCCGTTATTATCATAATCCGTTCTTTTATTTTAATTTTGCTAACTTTATTAGTCTAATTATACAGGGTGAGCCAAAAGTCAGTGTGCACTAATACTACACACAATAAAACCGACTCATTCTTGGCATCATTGTTACAACAAACGGGCTGCGTGACCTCTCCCACGCACGGTGGCCGACCTCCCTCCCCTTCTCCCTTCCTTCCTCCTCCTTTCCTTCTTCATGCAGTGTCACCTTCAGCATTTCTTCGAACGCAAGCGTGTCTCACTGGTCACTTGGTGAGCGTTATACCAGTCACTGCAGATGGCAACATTGACGATTTGGGGTTGCTACATATCACCAGCGACTAACGGAGGACGTGTGTGTGTGTGTGTGTGTGAGGGGGTGGGAGGGTGGGAAGGGGACGTATTCCCACCCTGGTGTTTACCCGCCAGCGACTTGACAATCACATCAATAACGTCAATTCAGATTCCATTTAATATCAACACCGCTAACTCACTATTGACTCGATTCTAGGGATTCTCGATTTCCAGGTCGGTGCAGTAATCAACGGGCCATCGTATCCAGCTCATGGCAGATACATTATGATTTATTTCTTTTCTTTATCACAGTTATCACCTTTATTTATCGATATCATAATTACAATTATGTTATCTTCGTTATGACAATGCAAGTAATAAAGGTTATGGTGATAAGAAAAACAATACCAAAATAAACTATAGACATACTACTACTACTAGTACTACTACTAATAATGATAACAATGATAATAATGATAGTAATAATAATTACAATAATAAAAATGATGATCATAAAAATAATAGAAATAATTATAATAATAATAATAATATTAATGATAATAATATTGATAATAATAAGTGATAATAATGATAATAATGATAATGGTAATGATAATGATAATAATAATGATAAAGTGAAGTGTGGCTAAACGGCAGAAGTGGACGGGATAACATTTGAGCTTTGCAAAAGAGAATGATAATGTTGTTGATTTATTAATCAGGCTTTGACGTTTGCATGGCTTAACGTGAGGTCACTGAGGACTGCGTGTATGGTGTTCGTATATATGTACATGCAAGGAGGCCTAAACCACATACGCAACATCGAGATGAATATCACCCGTCACCATGTCACTGTAAACACGATAACGCTAAAACATTGCCATGACCCTACAAGACCAGAGATAACACAAGCCATGTACTTAAGAAAAGGTAATCCCTTCATAAATCATCAAAGTACAAGCCAAGAAAGGATTCTACAGTTATTCTCTATCGCACCCCAAATGAACCCACTGAAACAGTTTGGACATATCGAGAGGATATATGAGGATACATGTATCAAGAATGGATGGAACAAGGAGATCAGGGAGACCAAATTGGAGGTGGAAGGACGGAGTGAAAAAAGATCTTGAGTGATTGAGGCTTGAACGTGCAAGAGGGTGAAAGGTGTGCAAGGGATAGAATGAAATGGAACGATGTGGTATACTGGGGTCGACGTGCTGTCAATGGACTGTACCAGGGAATGTGAAGCGTCCGAGGTAAACCATGGAAAGACCTGTGTGGCCTGGATTTGCTGGATTGGAAGCTGTAGTTTCGGTGCATTACACATGACAGTGAGAGAGTGGATGTGAAAGGATGTGGCCTTTCTGCGTCTGTTCCTGACTCTACCTCGCTAACGCTGGCAACGGCGATCAAGTATATACATACATACACACACACACACACACATATATATATATATATCTATATATGTGTGTGTGTGTGTGTGTGTGTTTCTTGCTGATGATAGATGGGAGGGGACGCCATAGACCCTTTTTCATATAAAGGGCAGACTGTTGAAAGAACTATCAATGGTATAAACCCAGCATCACCATTTTCTTTTTTTCTAATCCGGAGAACTGATGAAGAATATCTGTCCCTTTGAATAGTGGCTGAACCACACAAGTTAGTTCCAGGTAATCTGGACGCAACTTTCAGCCCGTTCCAGAATTCGGAGGTTTCTTTTGGAAATTACCTTCTTCCAGTTTCCTTCGTTTTCACTCTGACGTTGTGATCAACAGTTGACGAGTTGATTGATGACGGAACCGTGGTTGGTCAGTTGGGGACTTGTTGTGGTGGTGGTTGTGGTTGGACCACTTGGTGACGATGATGTCTGTTGGTCCGGTCGGCCGGGCAAGCTGGCGATGATGACTTCAGCTGGCGAACCTGGTGGGTCGAGTTGGCCAGCTGGTGATGACTATGGTTGAGCGAGGAGGGGTCTTCTTGGACGAAGTGGCTGGTGAGTACGTTGGCCGGTGGCCAAAGACGGCCAGATGGCGCATGAGGGAAATTGGTCGGAAGCCTCGTCGGTCGGATCAGCTGGTGATGACCGAAATCGCTGGTCTTCTCAGGACTTTGTTGGATGTCGTTCTGGGTCAGATCAGCTGCTGGTGAAGACGTTGGTTGAAGGCGCTCTCGAAGGTCAAGGAGGCTATCTAATTGGCGAAGGTGAATGGGTAATCTTGAGGGTGCAGACCCAACCGCTGAAGAAGATCCCGCTATACTGTAGCCAATCAAAACAAGCATGAAAAATAAGACGTATGACCTGAGCTTAAACGGGAGTTAGTCCATTAACCCAAAACGGCCTGTTAAAGTCAGGACGTGATCATAATCTTGGTGAACAAAAGAATCTCATTGGCAGGTAAAGTTTACGATCCTCTTTCGCTGGATTAAACAAGAGCTTCTAGTGGTCACCGTAAACAGATGATTAGTGATTAGTGATCATACTAAGTTCGTATAAACAAAGCATATGTTTATGGGTTTTACCAAACGGGACAGACGATTGGTTGACTGTACTGAGTGGCAGTCTTCAGCAAGAGGTGTAAATACGTCCGGTTGGAACAAAGGATCCTGTTGTTTGGGCGTCGATGGGGCTTCTCTTGGTGCGGTTCAATACAGCACTGTTGCTGGTCTGCTGTAACAAGTGGTGTGGGTGTGCACAGTGTGGCAACGAATTTCATGGTGTGTGTGTGCGTGTGATTAGTTTGTTTGTTACGCGGATAGAGTTTTACACTCGTGTTGCCCTATCTCTTCGCCTCGTATATACGTACCATCTCTTTATTCCCATGTGTGTATGCACACACACACACACACACACACACCTTTGAAGTTCTTGCACCTTTGGAGTTCGTGAATTTCTATGACTGAGGAAATCCCTACTCGTGGGGAATCCATGGATCAAAGAAACCCCTACCCTTAAGGAATTCCAGATTTTTTTCAATCTCATTCTGCGACATTCCCCAAAACTAGTGTCCAGACGGGAGCTTATTTCCGTGGAATTCTGGAAATCTTTCTCCTCCAGATACTCCTGTTATCTTGTGCCTATTTCAAGGGAACCCACGGTTTCCTGTGCCCACACTCAGAAAACCCCTTGGTATCTTTTGCCCAAACCTAGGACGTCCCCGATATCTTGTACCAAGACACCAAGGATCCCCGATACCTCATACTCAGTCCTAGTAAATTCCCCGTACCTTGTGCCCCTACACAAGGAGTCTTCGGTATCTTTTAATCACCCAGATGCAGGCCTTGCACCGAAGGATTTCATATTTCAACGTCACCAACATTTGGAGAACTCCCAAAGGCTTGCGTCCAGGAGTGGAATCCTCCGAGATCTTGCTCTAGGACTTTCGAAATCCCTAAGTATCTCCTGTGCTCCCTAAGAGATTCCCAAAAATCTTTCAAGACGGGAGAGTCCACGAAATTCCAAAAGTCGTGAGCCTTCACCGTACAAACACACACACACGCACGCACGCACACACTTGAGGAATTCCCAAAACCTTTTGTGTAGTCCTGGGAAATTGCCTTGTATCCACAACTGGGCAAATGCCCGACATCTCTTTCCTGTTACAGGGAATCTCTAATACCCTTTGCCTCGCCTCCCCTGAGGGGCTTAAAAACTTGCGTCCAGACAGGACTCCTCCTTGAGTTAAGACGGTGGGAATACCGGCAATCTTTCTTGCTTGATATCTTGTGTCTTAACTTTGGGAATCCGTGGAATATTCTCACCCGCTATCTTTTTTTTTTCCTTCACTCGGGGAATATCGAAAACCCTACGTCTCAAGAATGGTTACTAGATGCTTCGTATAAACCTCCGAATAATCTCCCAAAATCTGGTATATGCACAGAGGAATCATTTCTATCTTTCACCGCCGCTGAGGGAATTCTCTCCGCTTGTGTTCAGATTTATGGACTTCCCGACGCTTGTTTCTGCATCGGGGAATAACCGATATCCTTTGCCTCCTCCATGGGAACTCCTCAATCCTTACCTTTAGAAGAGAGGAATCGCAATATTTTTTTTTATCTATTGCTCGGGGGTTCTAGTAAATCTTGTGCTTGTAGTGGTGGACCACTTATAACTTCCACTCACACTCCTTGAATCTTCCTTAATCCTACGTCCAAAATCTTGTGTCCAGATTCGAGGCATCTCGGAAATCCTTCGTCAAGAGAAATGAACCTCCAATACGTTTTCTTCAGACCCAGAGATATCTTTGAATTCATTTTACCCCCCTTGCTTAGAAATTCTTAATATCTTTTCTTATAATCGAGGGAATTCCCAAAATCTTCCCCTCTAGATTAGGGTAAACCCGTAACATTATTAAATGCATAATGGAACCAACAATATCTTTTGCGTCCACTCGTACAAACAACAGTGTTGTCAATAGACGGAACTATGGCAGCCAGGGGAAACCATGGAAAGGTCTGTGGGGCCTGGATGTGGATATGGAGCTATGGTTTCGGCGCATTACACATGACAGCTAGAAAATGGATGAGAGCGAAGGAGGCCATTTCTTTGTCTGCTCCTGGCGCTACCGCTGACGCGGAAAATAGGGAACAGATATGAGAAATATACGTCCAGACGGAGATATCCCAAAAATCTGTTACCCAGACTCATGGATTCCCCTACCTTTTCTGACCAGTGACTTCAGCCCACACACTGGTGAATAATGCCAGATGACAATGGTATAATCCAGTCTTATAAATCTACTGTATAACTTTACACTTTCCTTGATGTGTAATGTAAGGGAACTTATTGTTATACACCTTTATTATACACCAAAGGAGTTGGGAAGTACCAGTCTCATTCTTTTTTCTTTTTTTTCTGTAAAAATTCTATGGGAGTTTCACTCAAAATATTTCACCTTCATGTTGAAGTAACGCCGCAAGGATGTTGACTTACAAGGAAGGTCAAGAAATCCTTATGAAACTAAAAATGACTTCGACTGATATTTTTTCTAGAAAGGAT
>JAYMFT010010589.1:0-16892 GCA_038088735.1 Panulirus argus
CTCCGTACAACTCTATCTATAGCCCATGCCTCGCAACCATATAATATTGTTGGAACTAGTATTCCTTCAAACATACCTTAGCCTGAGCCAGGTACCCATTTTATCGACAGACCCCTAGGGGGTGAGTGAACAGCTGGGTTGACTGTGGACCAACCGCTGTAACCAGTATTCAAACCTATACGCTCAACCCAGGGTGGACCTTGAATGAATCACAGTCAGGAACGCTAACTGCTAATTTTATGAATTTATTTATACAATTATGTGTTACAATCTCCATTCTGATGATGACACCATATTTTTTAGGTCATCAATATTTAGTAGTTGTCACTGCGACGTGCATTAGATCCAAGCAGACGAATTTAAAGTTGGTGAAAATTTGCTCAAATATCAGCTACTAAGTGCCTTAGTCCCTTGCAGATGAATTTAAAGTTGGTGTAGATTTACTAGGAGATGTTTTTTATGCATTTTGATGATTGCTACCAAGCTATCCAAGTTGGATTTGTGTGCATTCAGTATAGATTCCCTAATAAGATTCTCAAGATTCACAAAGAAATGCAAAGTGTTATTGTAAGTGATATAATTTCTGGTAGCAAACTGAACACCATACCATTACTGGTATAATTTTCTGACTGCTGCATTCTGCTTGTATTTCTTTATTCCTGTACTTAAGCTGTATTTTTTTGCTGAGGGAGACCCCCTTAAAATGGCATCAGGACATGCATTTGTCATGATTGTATGATAAAATTCTCAAATTACACACAGAACAGCAAGATGGTACCATAATTAATATTATTCCAGGTAGTAGAATGGGATTACCTTATGACATGTGTGCTACCCCAACTCTTTTGCTTTGCATACCACTTCTGTTTCTCTGTAATCATATATCTAATAATATATGTATTTGGAAGAATGCATTAATGGACTACATACACACATTTATTCTTTGGCAACCTCCCCATTAGGAAGAGTGGAATTCATTACCGTGCCTTCCATTTAATGAATTCTCCAAACATCATATTTCTGCTACCTTCCCTTTCAGTCTGCCCTCATCCTGTTTGACAAGTATTATTTTGGCCACTGATCTTTATAGTTATATGCATATGTCCCTTCCACTGAGACTTGTTTGCTGCTTCCCATAGTTTCTCTGTGGAAATGGGCCACACAAGGAATGACCGTTATGATGTGTCTTTCCTTGAATGACTAAGCCATGGAATTCTCTTCCTTTTTACATCTTACCCTACCACCATTCTACCCTTAATAGTCAGGTCTACAAACACCTGCAGTGCTCTGATTCATTCCTTCATTCTTTTATTCTTAATTTTTTGTTCTCACTCTAGATGACTTTGATTGGGGGCACATATACCCATGCCTTGTTAGTCACTAATGAAGAAAGTACAGCATATAATTCTCTGAGATGAAGACATCACCCAGTGGTGACTATTGTCAGTTAAGAGAGAATTTTTTTCAAAAGATGGAAAGATAAGGTGGAAAAAAAACAACCAGAAAATTTGCTGGTGGGACACAGCCACAGAGAGAAAGCTTTCCGTTTTTTCAAAATTCACTTCTCTCTCTGAGGTCTGTTTTACCCAATGAACTATGAGCACATAACCGTATGGAGGCAGAGAGTTAAAGAAAAACTTCTTTACCAGGATAAAAGATAACCACAAACATACTTTAAAGTTATTTTATGACACGAGCAATCCTCCCCCCTCACAGGAGGTAAGCCCATCACCCGCAAGACTGTCCCTCGATGTCTAGATTAAGTTATGGTTTGACATAAGTGCTGAGGAAATTGAAAGACCCCCTTCAGGAGAAACTTCCTTAGGAGGGCTAGCACCGTGGCACAAATTTCCATAACCAATACTCACAAGCCCCCCCCCCCCATCCCAGTTAACATTATGACAAGACATTTACATACTATACTTACTCAACGAGTGCTGAACAATTGTCTGTGTTATGGAAAAATTCATGTTAGGTGGGTATACTTTTTAGGTAACCTAATTATTATTCACATAAAGTGGAGTTGTTTTACACTTGTTTCAGTAACTGTAGATATATATATCCCCCAATTGATGACAGAGAACTGAGATGAAAAATGCCTCTTCTTGTTTTTAAAGAATTACACTCATGAAACAAACAATACAGCAAGAGGAGGAGGCTGGTGGTTGGAAGGAGAAGAAGGAGGAGGAAAAGGAAACTGAAATGGCCAGTGCAAGGAGAAAGAGACTCCTACAAAAACTTAAGAAAAGGAAAATGCAGAGATGCTTCACCCACTGTAGTGGATGGTCCTCCACAGGTAAAGACAGTATCATACTAATTCATTCCTTGATTTTTCTCTTTTTTTATCAGATATTGTTTTGCTGATTTGCATCCTGCCTTATTAAAAGCCCAAGATTAAGTTTTACTATAATCTAGATAGAATTGACTTGTTTGATTGTTCTCAGTCCATTAAAAGGTTTGAAAAAGAAATGCATCATTCTGTTCTTAGCTTATAGTGCATAGAGTAGTTATGTTGTGATGTTGAAACATTAATGTAGTGTAACAATAATTTGCTCTTGTTTTATAAGAATCATAAAGAAACTCTAACCGTTTCAAAGGGTAGTTTGTTTTTAATTTAATTATGGTTTGAAGTTCATTATTAAGAATTATGCTTAGGAAAGAACCACCTATATGTTTGTTTATAATGCAAAATATTTGATGTTAGTTTTTTGAAAAGTACTTCTGGCATGTGATTTATTCATTAAGACAAATGTGTAAATTGGGGTGGTTGATAAACACAGGGAGAGCTTCTGAGTTTTATACTTCTAACTTTTTGGGTTGTGCTCTCCAGGGTTTACACACCACCCCAATTTACACTTCTGGCATATGTTTTTGTATCCATTATGAAATGTTATGTTATTGGAAATGTTATGTTATTGTTTATTTGATTTTTTTATGTGTATTTAATGCCTATAGTTTAGCTGATGGTTTACTGAGTGTTTTATGTTCCTATGTACAGCATGGTAATTCAAGAACGGTACATGTATGAAGCTTCATATTTAATACTATAGGTACTCCCTAAGATGATGAACATATTAAACTTTGGGGTTCATAAGTGCTTAATTTTGCATATTGATGAGAGAAAATGTTTTTCCCAATCAGTTTTTGTTGATAACTCATGTACAGTATATGCTAGAAACTTTATACTTATCCCTTAGGCACCCTCTGTAGTATTTACATACTGATTAGATTTTGGGATGCAGTTTTATAAATATGTATATTAATTAGGAAAAGAATAGTTTTATTGCAAAATCTTTGTAGCATGATCAATACATGACAGGAACTTCATACATGCACCATAGGCACACTATGTGGAGGTAACATGCTGACTTTTTGGCACATTCTTATAACTTAACAACTTGTTAGAAACTTCATAGTTACATATAATGCACCCCATCTCAATGTGATGTGGTGATTAACACTGGAGGGACGTAATTGCTTAAATTTCTTCATTAATGAGGAAAAAATGATAGTAGACAAATTCTTGTTAGCATGATAAGTGAAGAATGATTTTATACTTACAATGTAGGAACACCTTGTGGAGGCTACAAACCAATTAGATTTTTAGGGACAAAGTTGCATACATTTGCTTATTATTTAGGGAAAATTTATTTTATTTTAATGTACACAGGATTTCTGAGTAATGGTTAGTTCAAGTATATATGTGTTAAGTAGAGGTAAATATCGTGGCATACACCTCTTTGTAAATTAATGGTTATTTTTATGCCTGTGGTGAGACATTAGATGGTGCAATTGCCTCTTGTCTGTTGTATGGATTCATGTCTGAATAGTCAAATAATTAGAATGGTTTTTCATTATGATTATCTCATCTCTTTGATAGTCTAATGTATATGATGTCTTTCCAGTTTTATTGATGTTTCAAATGATAGTCTCTCCTGTTTGAATGATGATTTATTACGTTTTTAATAACCCTGTCCGTACAGGCTTTTGTACGTTCATGAAGTTGTAACTGTATAATGGTACCTGTTTGTATAATGCATTTATATTCCTGATATGGCACTTCATCTACATCAGTATTCATCATCTTGTGTGATTGTCACACTTGTCTGCATGGTTGATGTGTGTCTAACAGCCTCATTTGTAGATTGGTTTCTTGTATGTATGGTATTCCCTCATTTGTGGCAGTGTCTTGTTTCTTTATGATGGTTCACTGTCTATACATTGTGGTCCCATTGTATGTAGTATATCCTCAGTTTGTCCAGTGTTTACCTATACATCAGTCTTCTGTCTGTAAAATGATTCCATTTTCTATTAAAGGCCCACTAGTTTGTACAATGATCACCTGTCTGTATGTGAACCAGTATCTGCATATTGTAACTATAAGTATGTATTCTTTTCTCTGTATGATTGTCTCCTGTTTATCTTAACAAGTGCTTTTTATGGGAGTCTATGGTCTGTATGTTGTTCTTTAAAATTAATATGGTCCTCAACTTGTTAACATCTGTTTGTATGGTAATAGGTTTCAATAATGGCTACTTTTAAGTTTGATGGTCCTTTATGTCTATATTGTCCACTTTCTTTATGACATTCCGGTGTTTTTGTTGTGGGATGCTGCTTTGGTCGTATAATTTGGTGTGAATAGAATGATGGAAGGGGCAGTGAGTCATAGAGTGGTTGAGGGGGGCGAAGGCTCTGGCAGGGCAGGAGAATGTGTGGAGGGAGAGATCATTATCTGAGAGTGTAAAAGTGGGTGTATTTGAGGGTATGGTTATCCCTACAATATTATATGGATGCAAGGCTTGGGCTATAGATAAGGCTGTGCAGAAGAGGGTGGATGTGTTGGAAAGGAAATGGTTGAGGACATTATGTGGTGTGAAGGGGTTTGATCAAGTAAGTAATGCAAGGGTAAGAGTGAGGTGTAGTAATAAAAGGAATATGGTTAAGAAAGCTGAAGAGCATGTACTGAAATGATTTGGGCATATAGAGAGAATGAGTGTAAAAAGTTACACTAAGATGATATATGTGTCAGTAGAGGATTGAAGGAGAACTGGGAGACCAAATAGGAGATGGAAGGATGGAGTGAAAAAGATTTTGAGCAAGTGAGGCCTTAACTTGCAGGAGGATGAAAAGTGTGCACAGGATAGAGGGTATTGGAATGATGTGGTATCCTGGGGTCGACATTCTGTTGGACTGAATGCATGTCAAGCGTATGGGATAAACCTTGGAAAGGTCAGTGGGACCCAGTTGTGGATTGGGGGCGGTTAGCTTTTCTGACCGTGATGCATTCAAAGGCCGCCGAGGGTCGAGCGTATTGGTTTGAATCCTGGTTACAGCAATCGGTCCACAGTCAACCCTGCTGTTCATCCACCCTTAGGGGTTGGTCGAGGAAATATATACATATATACATATATGCACATTACATACATATACATACCAGCATATACATGTATACATGCATATGCATACACAAGCATATACACATGTACATATTCATGCTTGCCCCCATCCATCTCTGATGCCAATCCACCCCACAGGAAATAGCATCACCACCCCCTGCGTCAGTGAGGTAGTGCCAGGAAACAGTTGAAAAGGCCACATTCGCTCACACTCAGTCTCTAGCTGTCATGTGTAATACACCGAAACGACAGCTCCCTATCCACATCCCATCCAGGTCCCACAGACCTTTCCATGGTTTACCCCTGACGTTTCACATGCCCTGGTTCAGGCCATTGACAGCGCGTTGACATTAGTATACCACATCGTTCCATTTCAATCTATTCCACTCATGCCTTTCACCCTCACACATGTTCAGGCCTGTGCTGTCTCGGCTAACACAAAGAAAATACATATGATAACTAGAGATTGGATATGGCCTTCTGCTCCTGGCACTGCCTTGCTAAAGCAGGAAATGGCAATCAAGCATGAAAAATAATGTAGTTGTCTTCTGTCTGTATTGGCTACTTTTTTTATGATGGTCCAAATTTGGCAAAGTGTCCAGTTGGTTCCCTTTTCCCTTCAATGGTTGCTCTTAGTTAGACGAATACTTGTACAGAATTTTCATATGGCAGTTCTTGTTTAGTTGATGATCCTATTCGAAGATAGTCCCCTCTATACAATAGTCCATGTGTGTTGGATGGTCTCTGTGTTTTAGTAAAATTGCCTTTCTGTATGATGATCTACAGGTTCTGATTATGCAATGGTCTCTTGTCTGTTTGGTTGTCCCCTGGTCTTTGATGGCATTCTGTTTATATCATGAACATCTGTGTTATAAAACCAGTCCCTGTGGTTGTCCATATTTATTAAGTGATCTCATTTTGTTTGATTATCCTCATTAGTTTCTTGTGTGTGTGATGATCCCTCTTTGTCTCTGACATTACCAGCTTTACCAGCTATATATATGAGTTATGTACAGTGTAAGCTGCACTCCTATTTCTCTTTTCTGTAGCAAAATTTTTTGTGGAGTGTTTTACCTTAAAATGACCAAAGGGTAAAATGCTAAAAGTTTAATGGTATTGAATATAGGCTCATGGAAATAACATATTTAGAGTGCTTTTTTTCATCATTGTTACTGTGTTTGCTGACTTCAGTTCTTTATATACTAATCATTACTTTTTTATTATCTAGTCATAAAATTACTTTTGTGCTGTAGGATATGACATGAGCGCTGTGTATGAATTAAAGCTTCGGAAACTGAAGATGAACAACAGGGCCCTTGCCAAGGCCCTTGCAGACCAGAAGTTGGAGACGCAGCAATGGTTGGTTGGAATGGTATTTTTTTCTGTCCCTGCTTTAGCTTAGTCTGTACAGAAACTCATGCTTATGCTTTTATGATAGTAAATAAATATGATTGTTACTTTGTTATAATGGAAAGGATAGATTTACAATATTTTTTATCAGATTTATAAGAAGGGGAAATATGTGTGATTGTGGAGGAGTTGATCATTTTATATTTAAAAATTATTTTTAGGAAGAAATCATTTGACATTGCTTTTATAAAGTCAGACAGACTGTTGTATGGCTAAATGGACTTTAATAATGGAAAATAAAGGGTATACAAGACTAAAGAAAGGAGTTTGTACTTGAGCACATCCCCATTTCAGCAAGTACATGACTTTGGCATCTACTTTAAGGTCTTACACACCTTTTCATTACCATATTCTGTTGAGTACTGAGTAACCTCAGTATTGATTTGTAAACAGATATAATTATCATTGCATTTTGATTAAAAGAACCAGAGCATAGCATTTTTAGCTCACTTGGCCAAAGGCCCTGTAAACTTTTACTCATATGGTGTCTTTTGTCATCCATGATACATCATCCTTCCATTAACTTTTCACATTTCTGTCTTTTTCTTGGAAGCTAGTGGAGCAGTATGAACCACACTTGGCAGGGATGGTCCTTGGGTGGTCCCTTTCCAGCACTATGTCAGATAATTAATATTTGCCAGTTGTTGTCTGTGGTTATTCACTGTCCTTCTTTTAACTTGTTGCATTTAAGTCTCCTCTTAAACTACAAGACGTGTGAACCAAACACAGCTGGGATAGTCCTTGGTTGTTTTCTCTACAGAATTCTATTCAGTGACCTCAGCCACCAACAAGATTGCTGTTCTTACTAAAACTAGTCCTTCCATTAATTTTTCATATCTTGATATTCCTTAAAACCAATCCAATGGGCCAGTTTAAATCAAGCTTTGTTGGGATGGTCCTTGGGTGGTCCCTTTTCAGTATCATTTGTCCCTGTGCAATACACCTGCTTGTGTGAAGGTGATTTGTTTGTCAGCCACTTCTCCATAGAGAAACACTCTAGATAGCTCAATGAACTTTCAGTAATCATCTCTTTGAAATGAAAGCTCAGAACAGGCAAGTTGCAAAACATTGGCTCTATAGTCCTCTAATAGATGTAGTGCCACTTTGCTGAATACAGTTGCATCAAACCATGAAAGTGGCTCATCCCATTTATGTGACAGCAATTCAAAGTTCTTGCAAAACCAGGAGAAGAGGATAATATCTGGTGACTTGCAACTTTCAATTCCTAGGTCATCAAACACATGAGACAGTATAAACTCACCCACATGATGATCGCAAGCTGTCCATAGAAGATCCCAGTTTAGATGCTGGTTTATTACACAAGCTGCAATGATATTCCATGTGTGAGATGCTGTAGTATGAAATGCCATGCTGATTATAGAATTCGTATGATTCCAGGACTCCAACAGCTCAAACGTCAGATCGGCAATAATGATCTCCAGAACTTTTATTTAGAACACCAAAAAGCTTAATTTTGTGCACATTTCCTACCACAATAGCAAGATCTCGTTCTCTACTATTTTGATTGGACAGTGATGATACATCCCAGTGTAGTCCACTGTTCTTTGCAAGCATGTTCTGTGCTATTTTATGTCCAGTCTGGTACCTTGACCTATTAACTGTGGAATATGCTATTGAGAATTGAGTTATTATTAGTATTTTAATTGCCAACACTTTGAGAATGGGATTTGAATGTGTAACATAAGTACTTTTACATTAGATAAAGATGGTATTGGATGGAGTACAACTTAGTGATTGTAACTCCACAACACTTTAACCTCAAGTTGGGATACCTTATTGTTTTTAGAATTACAAGAAAATTTTATAGAACATTAACCACACCAAATGTAGTTTTAAATCTAAGGACAAATACATTCCTCAGCATTAGGTCATATGATGCACCCTAATGCCTATGGGTCTAATCTGTTGCCTTACACTTTCAAAGGAAAGCATGCTTCCATGGAATATAAAGAAACATATGGAGACAGCTCACAAAGACAAAAGTGACAAACCCCTTGATTACCCAAAAAATTTACATGACTCTTCAAGGTGAAGACCAACTGTAACTCAAATGCTCAGTCAAAGGGCAACCAAAGGTTTACTTGCATCATTTTGAGTTATCCATGCTAATTGCAAAGAATCCATGCTAATTGCAAAGATGGAAGACCTTAAAACACTGTTGATTCTTTCTTCTACCTGCAGTTTCTGTTCTTTTGATTCATGAATCATAATGCACCTGAAAGCACTAAGATCATTCCCTTAAGTAACTCATCATTATCAAGGCATATTGATATTTTTCATGTGGGCATGTTACCTATTCCCCTATAAGCCCATTCTGAAGACGAAACATTTTATTTTGAATCATAAAAAAATGTTTCTGCACCAATGTATATTTTCTATTTGCTTCATTTTCCTCTACACTTTTTGATAATCCATTTCTTGAGACATTACAATATCAGGCCCAAGGCATAGACTCCACTGAGTAGTGAGTGATATAGATTAGTGGCTGGGAGGTACCACCTGCACCTTGGTGCCAGTAATGACCTAGACTCAGTTTATACTTCAGATCCTAATTACTGGAACTTTACCATACTAAGAAAGGGCTTTTGTCATTACTTCCAGCATCATTCAAATTGTGCCTTTGTTATTTTCATTAAATGATTTCTCTGAATTACTGAAACTTTTTAGAGAAAAGTAATTTCTCAATATTGTTACTGTATGTTGGTTTTTTATATTTTCAGTACTATTATGCAGGTTTTCCTAGTTGTACTTTTCCTGTTGTGTACTGTGTGAATTGTATTGAAACTTTAAGTTGTTTCTTTTCCTTTGTATTCTCTCTCCTTTCTTGGTATTATGTATCCTTTAGGGAAGATAAGAACTGATTTCTTCTTGATGAGGATTATATGCAACAACTCCATTAGTAACATATTATTTCTCCTGTGTGATTTAATATAGAAATGAAAGTTTTACCATTTACCACAGATCTTTCAGATCAACCCCACAACTGCTTACTAAGGATGCTCTCTTTTTGCAAGAGATGGGAATGATCTGCTATGGGGTTTCTTTTTATACCCCCCAAATTTTGCCTCTTAGATGGTTTGATGACTTTCTCCCAATGTACTCTAAGTGTCTGCTAATGAATATTCCAATAAACCATTCATTATAGTTTGGCTTATATGCCTGCTTTCTACCATTTGACCAGTACACTCCAGTCTGACAGTAATCTTTACCCTTTTATCTCATCTTGTATTTTCCTCTTCTTTTGTTTTTCTAATTTCAAGAATAACACTTCATAAGTTTATTGCCAGTGATTTTTTTCCTTTACAGTCCTCTCTTCTTTTCATAGGATATGAGCATCATCCAGCCCAGATATCAACACATTTGTACTTCCTTTTGCCTGTTGGCTTCACTAAGTCTTCTATCTTTGGTTTCACCCCATGTGTTGGCTAACTCATCATCTATTGATTTATATGATTTTGTGTTTCTGGTCTTTTCAGAAATCAGTTTTCTCCTTTTCATGCATTCAGTTTGAATACTCTGTAACTTACTGGTTCTCTCATCATATACTCTAGGTATTTACCAAAGAATTTTTTCTGACAAAGTACATTATCTCTTTGGCATCATTTAGTACAAAAATTTGCAAGATGGGGACCAAGAAATCTCATTATTCTCAGTTTTGCATTTAATTATCCACCAATGGCTATATTTCATTAGCTTGAATTATTTATTTTTTTTTATTTTTTTTTTTTTTTTTTAAAGTGCCTTTGTATTAGTAACTGTTACCTTGATTGTGATCATGTATATTCGAGAATGAGCTTGAGTGTTTTGCTAGTATAAGCAAAGGCCACAGCAGATTGATAGAAATTAGATAAAATTCAAATAGCATTTATAATGAAAACAAGCACAAATGATTGGAATATTTTTATGGGAAGAGAACTTTGGATATTGAGGATGGATTAAAAGGAGGGAAAGTTTAGATGCACGGAATCAATAACAGCACCTAAGCCTGAGGTTTTTCTTTTAGGCTCTGACAGTGTGCTGAGCCAAGACAGTGCACTCTACCTATCCTGGCACTTACTTTGCATGAGTGCAACTATCCCTCATTTTCTGAAATTGGTGTCAGAAAATTGAACATGCATTAATGCAACTGTGCACACTGGACAGTCGTGTAAAAGGGAGAGATGAAGTTTTAAGCTTTACCAATAATACGAAGTAAACTGAAGCATTCTTATGCTATCATCAAGAGGTAGATAAAAAAGTAAATGTAATCAGTATCAGTTAACATAAACAACTTTCTTGCTCAATGCCTAGGAAGACATTTTAATATTATCTGGAATGTGCATTGTGTAATGGTCATGGAATGAGTTGACAGGTTTTCCTAAATGAAGTTTTAAGCTTTACCAATGATTTGAAGTAAACTGAAGCTTTCTTATGCTATCATCTAGAGGTAGATGAAAAAGTAAGTGTAATCACTATCAGTTGACATAAAACAACTTTCTTGCTCGCACCCTAAGAAAACACTGTGATATTATCTAGAATGTGCATTGGGTAATGGCCATGGATTAAATTGACAAGTTTTACAGAATAAAGAACAGTATAAACATATTTTTTTTTACACGTTTGCATTAGTGAACAAATGAAAAACAGCCTCATCTGCACACATCTTCTCTAGTTGTCATGTATAATGTGCTGAAACCAGAGCTTACCTTCCACAGCCATGTCCTGCAGACTATTCTTTGGTTTGCCCTGATTGTTCAGTATGCCCTGATTCAGATCATTGATGGCATGTCATCTCCCATACACCAAATCAATCCAGTTCATTCTGTTTCAAGCATGCCAATGACCTTCCTGAGTGTTCAGGTTCCAGCACCCAAAATCTCCTTCACTTCTTCCATGCAGCTTCTTCTTGGTCACTTCCTACCCCTTTCTCTCTTCACTTCTGACATGTAGTTCCTCCTAGTCCGTTTCTCTTCTCTCATCATCTTCATATGTCTGAAACATTTCAGCACACTATGGTCAACTTTCATATGCACTTCAGTTCCAGCACATCCACCCTCTTTTGTTCTTTCCGTCAAGACTACTGTTCCTTGAAGCATACCCTAATAGACATTGATCTCTCTTACCACACACACTCCTAAATGCACCCAAGACCTTCGTCCCCTCCCTCCTTATGACTCACTTTCGTTGTCCATGCCTAGGTACTTAATAAACTCCACTTTCTTCAGGCCCTCCCCATTCAGTTCACTCTCAAACCATTGTATCTCATCCCTTGCATACCTCATTACCTTATGTTCTCATTTACTCAGTTTTCTCCTTCCACACATTCTCCCAAACTGTTACCAGCTTTAAGACATATGCATTCACTTTCCTTACCAACCTGTCCATGAAAAAGATTAAATGACTGCAGTAACCTCATACACCCTTGACACTGACCTACCTTCACTAGAAACCACTCCTCCTCCCTTCCTGCTCACACACATATCTTCATCCTCCTGGTAAATCATCCTCTAACCATCTAGTAATTTTCCATTTACCTCAAGTTTGTAGCACCTTCCACAAGGACTCTGTCATCCCTCTCTTATGTTTTCTCCAGATCCATAAATGCTTTATATAGTTCATTTTCATTCATCAAGTATTTCTCACAAATTCTTCAAAGCAAATTCTTGGTCAATACATCTTGAAGCCACACTGCTCCTTCTTTATCAGCTGCTCTGTGGATGCCATCACCTTAATCACAACTTTCCCATACTTCTTACCAGGTATGTTCAACAGACTTATACCACTGTAATTTGAGTGTTCACTTTTGGCCCCCTTGCTAATGTATATACTTGCATTCTGCCAGTCATCTGGCATCTCACCTTGGCCATACAAGAATTGAATAGAAAATACTTATCACTCCCTTTTCTTGAGAAACTTGACTGAAATTGCATCCACTCCAGCTGATTTGCCACATTTCGTCTTGTGCAAGGCTTTCACTACCTCCTTTTTTGTTCACTATACCACCCAGTAGGACTTTCTTACCCCACATTCAACACTCCTTCAGTATACTCTCCATCTCTTTTTCACTTCTTATTTGCCAGTTATCAGTTCTTGAGCTACTCCCTTCACTGTTGCTCCCATTAGTTTTCTTACTTTTCACACATTATGTATCTCCAAAAACATTTTTTTATTTTCCTTGAAGTTCATCAGTACTTTCTGACCTCATCCCTCATTTCTTATTTACCTTCTTTTTCTGCTCTTTGTTTATTTCTTCATTCCTAACTTTCTCTTGTTTGCTTTACCATCACTTGAACTCTTTCCTTGCAGGTACTGTTCATACACTTCTTTTTCATTAGCGATTTAACTTTCTTATCCCTTCTCCACATCCCACCTTCCACATGTCACACACTACCCCTGCACATATAAGTGTTGCTTCCCTAAGTGCCTTCCACTCCTCCCCACTTCCCTTACTTCACTAACTCTTCCCCTGTGTTACTCTTCATTTAATTTCTCATATTATCTCCATGCAGAGGCCTCTTCCAAGCTCATTAACTTCACCACTTCTTTTACACTCATTTCATTACCTCTTCCTAAAACCACTTCAGACTGTCACACTCTCCCCCACCAAGAAGTACTCAGACATCCCACCTGCTGCTCCTCTCTGAATGTTGACATCCAATAACCTCTCCCTTTCACATGGTGATCAGCATGTAATCCGATAATGCCTATTAACCCCAAACCTGAATACACCTTTTTCTAATTGGGTTCTCCAATCATCAGACCTCATTCTGCACACAGTGTAATAGGCCCTTCCTATTTTTATTTCCACTGGTTACCTATATGTACCCCAGTTATACCCTCAACTAGCACATCATCCACTCTTGCACTCAAATATTGTAGCACCAAGATTCAATCTAATTAATTGATAAGTTGATATGTTTCCTATAACATGATAGAATATAGATAGAAACAGCTTTTACACATGAAGATATCATCTACATAGTGAGGGAATGCTTAATGGTGGAACTCTTGAATGGGACTGAAAATAAATAAAGAAATTTGTGGTTGATAATGCCATTGGACAGGATGAGTTCCATTAAAGTTATGAGGTGGAGGGGTTGATCATGGAAATTATGAATGAATTCAGTAAACAACTTTGTCATGGGGAAAGCTGTGTCATATGATCCCAAGATAATTATTTTAGAACATGTGCAAGGAAGCAATTTACATTTAAGGGTGTAAGGGTGAATGGATGTAGTCATACATAAGTGAATAATCATGAACCACTCTAATGTGAAGAACACAGTTCACTTTGTCATACCATATAAGTTGAGGATATGTTTGAATGATTTATGGTTTCATGCATTTGATCCACCCCTATTATACTGGAATGAATTTACAGATAGTTGATAGTTAGACAAGCATATCTAGTAGTAGTAGTAGTCAGCCTAGTTGGTAGGCAGACACCAACAAGGGAGGTATATATATTACCGGATATCAGGAGGTTTAGTGATGGCTGCATAGTGAGCCAGCACTTCATTGGTTGTCAAGTTGCACTCCTCTGGCCCAAGTAGCTTTCTTCACTTTCTGTCTCACCCCTACGTGGACTACTGGCATTGTGTCCACAGATTTACAATCTCTTCTTGTAATACATAACACTTGACAACACATAACAACTTACACAACTCATTCTTTGTAACTCTAGATTCTCTTGTGGTTGCGCAATAAGCAATGAGGTAGGAGGTGCTGCTACTGTGAGAAGTAACAAAAAGAAGGTTAGAAATGGGGAAAGTTGTCAAGTTTCAGTACCTCAAGAGGATACTCTAGTTTTACCAGAGTATCCAAGTCTCACCCCATCTTCTCGTGGTGGCCTTGTTCAGTACACCCCAAAAGGATGAAACTAAAGGGGGAGGCATTACCCAACTCCATCATGGAATTCCTTTTAAATTTAGATATACACCTGAGGTGTGTTGTGACTTTTTAGTTTTTTGACCATTTCAGAACCTCGCTGTGTCTGGAAACACTACGCTAGAGTTGCCCTCTGCCAGTAGCCAGTCAAGGGTGAGGCATAAAAAGCTAAGAAGTGGCACTGGAGTCTTCCCGTTATGGCAAGGATTAAAGGAGACGAGCGATTGAGAGTGATGACGCTGAATGTGAATGGGATAACTGGTGAGAGTAAAAGGAAGGAGCTTGTGGAGAGGTTTAAAAGTTGTAGCTTGGATGTGCTAGGGATTGGGGAAGCTCATATCCTTGGGCAGGATGTTTAGACTGAAAATGGAAATGATGAATGCAAGTTAAGGGAGGGCATGGAAGGAGGTGTGGTAGTTGGGAATGAGTGAAAATTATCGGGGGAGAGGGGAAAAAGGATGTGCAGTTCTGCTATCACCAAGAGTGGGGGAGGGTGTTACAGAGCATGGATGGAATGGATCAAGAATAGTGTGGGTGAAATGAAAGATTAGGATTGTGAAGTATGCATGGGTATGTGTACATGCGCCTGTGAATATGAAAAATTTACAAGGTAAAGATGAAATGAAGTTTTTCTAAAATGAATTTGAATAACTTTATAAACGGTTTTGAGAATGAGAGAAATATGGTTGTAAAGGTGATCTGAATGTGAAAGTGGGATGCAATGAAATTGGTGAGATAGTTAGTAAATGGGGAGTGCCTGGAGAAAATGAGAATGAAAGTTAACGTGTGGATATTTGTTCTGAGAGGGGCTTATTCTTTGCAAGCACCTTTTTTCCGCATAAGATGATCTACAAGTATATATGGATGAGGAATGATGGTAGAGAAAAGCAAAAGTCTTAGATTGATTATGTGGCAGTAGATGAAAGATTGAGGAAGGCCTTGTTAGTTGCTAGAGTTCTGAGAGGACTCTTTGGAGACTGACCATTTCATAAATCTTGTGGGGATGAGGATCAGGGAGATGAATGGACAGGTGAAAGTGTTGGCAAGCGAGAAGATGAATCAGAAGAAATGCAGGGAAGAGTATGAAAGGAAGATAATTGAAAGCTTAGATGGAAGTGCAGTGAATGTAGAGATGCAGTCATGTGTGAATGAGGTGTTTAAAATTTTTAGAGAAATACTATTATAGGCTGTAGAATTAGTAATTGGATACAAGGTCGTGAGATAGAGGAATAAAAAGGGCAATGCATGGTGGACAGAGAGATTAGAAATGCTGTGGAAGAGAAGAAAAAGACATATAGTAGATTGCTCAATAGGAATGTACCAGTGGAAGTACAGCAAAGGAGGAAGGAAGAATATGAAATTTGTAAATGGAATGTTACGAAACTGGTAGAGGAAAACAAAGAAAGAGTAGATGAAAATTTTGGGAGAAAGTTAATGAAAAGTTTTGGGATAATAAAAACCTATCCTAGGAGGTGAAAAAGGAAAGAGTTGGATGTAGTTAATAAAAATTTTGGGATAAGAAGAAACTATACTGGAAGGAGGTGAAAAAGGAAAGAGATGGATATAAGAGTGGAAATATTAATGTGAGTAGTTAGGAAGGGGAATAGCTAAATCAAAAAGAGCATGTGGAAGGAAGATAGAAAGAGTATTTTGAAGAACTGATGAATGTGGGAGACTAGGAAGCAGCAGTTGTTACATGGATAGGGAGGATGTAAGGAAGAGGATACAGGCATAAGGCCCTATTACAGAAAGTAAGTTTAGAAGGGTAATAATGAGGCTGAAGGTTGGAAGGACACTTGGAGTGGATGAGATTATGGCTGAAATACTGAAGTATGGAGGGGCAAGTATGGTAGGATGGATGCATCTGATATGTAACTTAGCATGGAATTAGAATTTTGTGTCTATGGATTGGATGAAAGCTATTTTTGTGCCTTTATTCAAAGGAAAAGGTTCTAAGGATGTATGTAGCAAGTATAGGGGAATAATGCCTGTTAGGTTTACCTGGAAAAGTGTACGCATAAATGTTAATTGATTGAGTGTTGGAGGTGACTGAATGCAGACTAAGTGACAGAGTGATGGAAGTGACTGAAAGTAGAATAAGTGAAGAGCATGGGGGTTTTAGGAAAGGTAGCGGATGTGTGGATCAGATTTTTGTGGTAAAGATGACCGTGGAAAAGTATTTAGCAAAAGGTAAGAAGT
>JAYMFT010010600.1:0-16892 GCA_038088735.1 Panulirus argus
CTCTCTCTCTCTCTCTCTCTCTCTCTCTCTCTCTCTCTCTCTCTCTCTCTCTCTCTCTCTCTCTCTCTCTTTTAGCCGTCAAGTTTCATTCCATTGGCCCAGGCTGCAGTCAGTTCTTTCTGCCTCTCCCACACACGGGCTTCTGACATTCAGTCCACAAAGGTGCAAGCTTTCCGTCCGACACGTACACACGGCAAAACGTACCTAACACGACTCATTCTTCATGCCTCTGGATTTTCCTGCGGCAAGCACTATGCTCTAGTACCGCATTTTGGTAAAATGTCGTTCTAAGTTCTCGTAAGAAAATTAAGAGGCCGACACTTAGTACCATCCTGCTTCGACAGACGAAAGGGTCTTACTTGCCTCCATGCACTGACGCAGAAGGCTGTAATGATACGAAACAATATGATCACCACTACTGACCTCAGACAACCTACCACATTTACAGCAGATATATGTACAAGTGTTTAGCATCTTTACCACAGGGGTCCAGGTAGAAAATGGTTGTTGGATTATGTTGGTGGTGTAGGGGAACACTAACAGGGAGTTAAGCAAAGTCTGCCTCGTGAGGCCAAAGAGGCTTCTTGTTGTTTCCTCCATTTTTATGTTCTTATATCATCATTGACGAAGTAGAGTGAGCGTTACAGGAAAGAGAGAGAGAGAGAGAGAGTAATAAAGACACAGAAAGGCAGATATTCATACAAATAAGTAAAGTCGACAAACTACATTGTTTTCCTGGGAGCAGCTACGCCAGGGACGGAACAGGTCAGCTGCTTCACACGACTGCAACAGAACAGAGCAATCGAGCGCAATGATTCACACGTGCTGGTGACGGGTGTGTGTGTGTGTCTTTGTTCTACGGTCGACCTGACAGATAGAGGGATTAGGGGAATACGGATAAAAATGGTATCATTTTAATTTTCCTTGAGGTTATATTTTGTATTGATATTTCTATGTTATATGAAACTATGAATTGCTGTGTTTTTATGTAGGATGAACATTTTCATTTACATTGAAAAAAATACAGAACAGGTTGTCAATTATCATGGATTACGGATTAGTTAGGTAAACAATATCCTTTAAGACATGTTATGGTTAATGATATAGTGGCAGGAGGACTCGGGCAAACCCATGTGAGTTATTTAAGTTTAGGATAATCTTTTGCTGTCTTTAATTAATGTTACTTCTTCCTCCCTTCAGTTTTCCCACTTCTCTCTCCACATTTTTCTCCTTGCTTCTCCTCTCCTCATCTCTCCTGTTTCCCCTCTCCTCCGTCCTCGTGCCTTTCCTGGCTCTTCCATTACAGCGATGTGGGTCATCGCGTCTTATCCAGTGCAGGGTAATTCGTGAGGCTGGCAAGCTCTCCCCTCTCCCTCCTGCCTACAGTAATGCCCTCTTCCCTCACCCTAGCGGCAGGCTCTCCCCTCCCTCTCACCTCTCACCGATGCAGTAACCACCCCTCTTCCCCTCACGGTTATGCCGTATACTTCCATTGCTGTTCTTCACCTAACAGCATCTTCATGTCTTCATCACGTTCTCCTTCCGTGGGTCAGCCTCGCCTCCTTGATCGTTCACTGTAACTCATGCTGCTCTGAGTCGCAGGTGCTGGAGTCTTCGACCTCTCCGTCCACCTTCCCTCTTCCTTGTCTATATAAAGGAAACCATCCCTTTGCTGCCAATACAAGGCTCATAACCCGTTTCACACCAAGAAGGGGATCAGTATCCTTCTTGTAGGGGTCACTATCGCTCTCTTGCCATTGCAGGATCCAGTAAATATCTCCCAAGGCCCTCCAACTTTCTCTCATGGCCTAATTATCTTTTTACAGAGCTATTTCTCCTTCTCACGAGGCTTCTAATCCTCTCCCAGGCCTGCTAACCTTCTTCTAGGTCTACTATTCCTTTTCCAGGCCCTAATATTCTTTCTTTCGTTTGTGTCGGTTGTGTTATCCATGACCTCATTACTGCGAAATAGGGCCGAGTTCCCTGAATCTCGCTAGTCTAGCTCTTGCTCCCTTTTATCTCACCATTCTAGTTAATTTCCATTGCTCTGGTCATTATTGTTGTTGTCAATCTTCTGTGTCTTTTTATGGGGCTGTTAATCCCTCTACCTTCAACGTCATGCTCCTTTCCTCGTCAATACTGGTCGCAGTCTGGTTGCCTTATGTGCACCGTTCACTTCCTGCATTTCAGACTCTGGAGCCATCCCATCCCTCACCAGTGGACCTTCTTTCTCTTGTTTTCAAGGCAGGAACCATTTCATTTCCTACGAATGCAGGTTCTCCGTCCGTCCTTCACCGCCGCAGAGCTCCTCGCCCTTGTCTAGTTCATCCTCTCCTCCGCCACCACAGAGGTGCTGACTCGCCACATTTCATTTTCCGCCAGCTTTGGTCACCAGCAGTCTTTATTCTTACGCTGGCGGCGTCTAGCGCCTTGCCGGAGCTCCTTTTTCTCTCTAGCTCTCCCGCTACGCGCTCCATGTTGCTATATAAAAGGTTTTTCTCTCCTTCTCATCAGTCCGACCGTTCTTCGTGCGTCTCCCGAGCGACGTGACGAGTGTAACAGGCGGGGAGGCAGCCCTTCGTTGTCGCGTCGGCGGGTCCCCGCGTCCTCACGTCCTCTGGAGACGCCACGACGGACGTATGCCCGTAGTACGCGCACGCCTGGACGCGGACTCCACTCTCAGGATCAGCGGCGTCACTGTCGAGGACGCCGGCGTGTACATCTGCCAGGCGGAGAACGCAGTGGCTACAGTCGTCGCCAACGCCACCATCACAGTTTACGGTGAGTCCCGAGTCTTGACCGAGGTCGAATGTAAGACATACCTTGTTACTGATACCGGACCAGGCTGGGAGAAGTGGCTACGCTTCTCGTGAAAGTATAAACAGGATTATCATCGCCCCGGAGAGAGTCATCATGATGACAATGAGAGAAAGTCAGATCTCGTTTCTGCTGCATTTCTCAGTTTCCTTGATAAGCCGGGTAGATGGCGCCGTTCGTGGATGATGGAATGAAACTAACATCTCGTATATTGATTCTAGGATGTTGGTTCGTACTGAGGATGTTGTTGATGGATGCAGGTAGGATTTGATACTACGAGAGTTTAATGGTGGATGTTTGCGTGCTTAGACTTAACCTATGTAATGTAAGTCTCTTGAGTTATCTCTGGAGAAAAGGGAAGTGTTTAGTATAACTGAACCATAGGATTTTTCTGAAGTATCAACTTTTTGCCGGTATGTCGAGGATATACCGCGATGTGCAAAGTATACTTACGTTATTCAAATATACTCCAGGTGATCAGGGATGTATAAATCAAAGTTTCCGCCGCACGTTTTGTTTCTCTTGGGATCATGATGTTGCAAGAATGATTCCATCTGACTGCAGAGTCAAGTTGCTACTGGGAGCAGAAGCAACTGTAACTGCTGCAGGGGTTAGTGGTTTGGCAGAATCCATCAGCCTCAGTTGGAAAAAACATATTAAACTATGCACTTCACGTATACGACTATGTCCAAAAAATCTGTCTACAGATATATTTACGTCGTCTCGGTAAAGCTGTAGTCTACCCCATATCGTGGTTCGCATTGCGCATCTTTCAGCTCCATATGTAGGGGAAAACTAGAGGGTCATACTCTACTATACATAGTATGAGCTCTTGAGAATCTTGAACCATAAGTAAGACCAATAATTTATTCATACAGGTGAGGTTGCTCACTACTGTTGATGACACGCGAATCACGTGACTCGAACTAGTGGTTAATCGCTTGAGGACGATGACTTGAGGATAACAACTTAATCTTTGGGTGCGATGACGTTCTCACTGAGCTTGTTAGATCCTGGTAAACGAGCGGTTGGGTCGTCGCACTGGGAAGATGATCGTGGTAATCAAAGGGTTTTGTCCTCGTCCTCAAGGGGTTCAGCGTCGGAACCAGGCGTACTTCCGGCCCCCCGAGCGGCCCTACTGGCGTAGGAATGAAGACGGTAAAAGTCGGAAATATTATTCATTTTGGGCTGGTCATGATGAGAAAACAAGTGTTGCAAACATTTTCACGACATTCAGTCGTCGAGTGGTTCATACAGCAGCCAACACGGACCCGCTGCTGGTCAGTCAGTTCCTTTTCACTTGAGCTGTTAGTAACACTGAGTCACCGCCTCCACCAAGTGTTCTTAGTGTACAGGTCTTGTGTTTCGATAAGCAGTGTTGCTGCTGCATTGTCGTGTGAACTACCGTCGTTGCAGTTAGTAGTGCATAATTTCTTGACTAATCAAGCTCTTGTGTTGCTGAAGTGTATGTGTTCTACTATATTTATGTTGTATTCAATGTCTGTGTTAAATTATATGTTAGTATTGCGCTAAGATTTTTTGCATAAAGTATTTCTAATGCATTAAGTGTATGTTTTGCTACAAGAGTTTGTGTTGCTTTACTCATGTTCTGTCAAATGCTGGCTTTATATTAGATACTTGTGTTGCGTAAGATATTCTTATGTTGCCTCCGGTGTTTTTGTTGCATAGGATGTTTATGGTGTGTGCCGTGCCCGTGTTGCATGAAGGGATTGTCGTGTTGAGTGCAGTGTTAGTGTTGCGTGAGGCGGTTGTTGTGTTGTGTGCAGTGCCTGTAATGTACTAACGCTAATGTTCTGGGTACAGACCCGCCGCAGCTCGTGTCGGGTCCGGTCGACACGTCGGTGGTGCTCAACACAACGGTGCGGCTGCCCTGCTACGGGACAGGAACGCCTCCGCCCACGGCCGTCTGGACGCACTCCTCGCTGCCGCAGCAGCCAGCGGGAGCAGGCTGGAAGGGCCAGGGAGCCCACGTGGCTCGGGACGGTACCCTGGTGCTTAAACCCACGCGCCACGCCCAGGGCGGCTCCTGGACCTGCTCTCTGGTGAGTGAGGCGGGTGCCGCCCACGCCCGTGCCTGGCTCACCCTTGTGGCCGCCCGACACACTCCGCCGCCCTTCATCACCGTCCCGCCCGCCAACCAGACCCTCCCCGCCCGCACCCACGCCACCCTGCACTGCCGTGCCAAGGGACCGCCCACGCCCACCCTCACCTGGTACCGCGGCGCCGCGCCCGTCAGGACAGATGGCAAGAGAATCTCCGTCAACAAGGAAGGTGACCTCACCATCACAAGTAAGTGTACACCCCAGCCCGCACTTGTATACATCTCCCGTACATCCCAGCCCACGCTGGTATATGCCCAGTTTACCCACCTGAACACGCCAGCCTAAGCTAGTGTATACCCAGAGTATATATACTCGTATGTACTTAGGGGAGTGTAGTAGACACGACAGGCAATCTAGATAATCTAAAGTGTCGACCTAGTGTGTAAACATAGAAGATAACGTAATGAGGTGCACAACCCACCCACCCAACCACACACACACACACACACACACACACACTGTGTTAGAAAATGTCCGGAAACCACACTGACAAAAGGTGATAAATGAGAGAAGAGAAATGTAGAGAAACGGATCAGGAGATAAGAGAGACACTGGGAAAGAGGAAAATGCAGTTTCGCTCTGTTCATAGAAGCAGGAAAAAGATACGCATCCACTGCCGACCCAGAGGGGTTAATACAATGGGATAAAGTAGCACGTGTATAACACCATTGTTAACCACTCTGCCTGTATCATGTAAGTTTAACTTACAACACTGCATATGTTGTTTACAACAGTTCATATGTTGTTTATATTTTCTATTTTTCAAAAGGTCTAGAGCTTTAGAGGATTGCTCTGAGATCCCCCCCTCCCACTCCCCTCCCCACCTCTGCCTCTCCCCTTCCTCCATTCTCGCCCGGCGCCACCTCGGTTACGCCGTTACCCCCCGCCCCCTCATCCAGTACACCGTCACTTTCCCCGTCCGTTACACTGTCGCTCCCACCCCTTCCGTTACATCATTACTCCCAACCCTAATTCGCTTGTTAGACAACTTTCCCAACTTCTTTCCTCCGTTCCTCTCTGCCTTCCATTAATTTTCTGTCTTTTCTCTCCCTCTCTGTCTTCCTTCCCTCCCACTACTCCTCCCTCCCTTTCTCATAACTCGCCTGGCAGATAATCCCTCAGCAAACACAAAGAACAAACAAGAGTTACAGCAGATCCTAATTTGGCGAAAATACGGTTGCAGTATTTTGTTGTGTGGCGATGGTTTTGTCCTGGTGTGGTATAGTGTGGGTCTGTTCTGGGGTGATTTTATGTGGCTCTGCTCTGGGTTGGTATTGTGTGGGTCCGTTCCGGTGTGGTACTGTGTGGTTTCGCTCTGTGGTGGTACTGTGTGGCTTTGTTCCTTGGTTGTAATGTGTGGCTTTGTTCTGAAGTCGTACTATGTGGGGGTCTATTGTGTGGTAGTAATGGGTGAATTTGTTCTGTGGGTCTTTTTTGTAGTGGTACTGTGTTGGTTTGTTCTCGGATGGTACTGTACAGGTCTGGCTGGTATTAAAAGATTCGATGATTGGAGCTTTCAATTGACTGGCTGTACACGAGGAGGCTCTCTGATATCCATGATTGGCATGCACACGCACGCACGCTCAGGTGTACACGCATGGACATACATGCGTACCAGTATCCAAGCGTAAGCTCATGTACACACATGAAATACAATACCTACACGAGTAGATCCAAACATATGTACATAGGGGTGTACAGATTCAGTCACACATTATAAACGTACAGACTTTACCCAGGGTGACTGATTCATACTGTAGAAAAAGGAGTGAAAGAGAGAGAGAGAGAGAGAGAGAGAGAGAGAGAGAGAGAGGGAGAGAAAGAGAGTTTAACAGTAAACGCCAGGAGGGGTCCCTCAAGGCAGGAGGCGGTAGACAGTGGAGGCGGGATGTGTAGGGATGCCTTGGGAACGCCACCGGCAGGAGAGGCAAGACAATTACCTGTGGAATTAATTAAATGCCCGACGACATGGAAGAACACCAATGTTCATTAAGGGAAAAGCCTAAATAGGAGGGAAGATAATGAGGAATTACGAGGAACATTTTAGGGCTGCTTAAAACACGCTAATGGAGAAGACCTGGTGCAGTGCAAGAGTAGTGAGGGGGCCCAGGCAAGGGAGGGTAATTGGTTAGGTGAGAGTGTGATGGAAGAGGAGAGGATGCTGGTGAAGTGAAAAGGAGGAAGAGAAAAAGAGAAAAGAGAGACATGATAAGGAAGATAGGAGTGAAGAGTGAAGCAGGGTGGAATAGGGAGGAACTAGGGAGATAGAACGATTGACGAAAATTGTAATACGTAAAGGAAAATGTTCAAAAACACAAATGCCCGTAATGGAAAAGGCTGCAGTAAAGGTTGTAAGGCAAGGGGCTCTATAGTTAGGGCATAATAGTAGGGGGCTGTGAAGCAAGAAGGTCTGTGAAACATGAGGCCGTGAGACACAAGAGGAGGCGGCCTAGGGTGGCGTGCACGCGGGAGGTGAATATGCTCCAGCCACACTTGAGGAAATATGTTGTTGGTCGGAGGAAGGTGAAGGGTCAAGTTCCGAACATGATAGAAGGTGATGAAGATGATTGCAAGGTCCGGAGATTTACGAGAGTATGGAGGATCCAGTTAGGCCGTGCGGGGAGCAGACTGCACACCTCCACATTGTCCTAAAATGATCGAGCAAACGAGGCGCTTGAGGTGAGGTAAGAGAGGCTAATGGCAATAACTCAAGGATTTACTGATCTGCTGCTCGTGACGGAAGAGCCCCGCCTTGATGTTTAGCACCTTCCAAGAAAACTTTGAATGGATTAACCGAGGAAATATCTTAGCTATAAAACAATATAGAATTAATAATTTGTATTAACATTTGAGAAAATTTATGGAGTTTCTTTCTGATAAGTCAAAAGAAAACTTTTGGCGTTTTAAAGGCTCTTATGGAAGGCTTTTTTCTGAGAGTAAGACCTTAATTCAAGTGCAACACTTTAACGTTTTAATAACTCAAGTGACAGACTCCAAACGTTCTTAGAACTTAATAAAGATAATTAGACATTATGACAGACAAGAGGAGCAGGAAAGAATCTTGATGTTAAGTAACTCGCTTGAAAGAAATTCAGCTTTTTGACAAAATATACGAAAAACAATCGATGATTCTGTAGCTCTAGACACAATGAATTACGCTCCATGATGACCGAGGGGACAGACCGTGCACACTCACATTAGTTCGGAGCTGTGAGTGCATTAACGCACCCACCACATACAGAGTGAGGCCTTTGACCCTGGCTGGGGGCTGGAAGGTCAGAGTCGAATATCCGTCTGGTGGAGCAGGTGGCCCCAGTCTCACGGGTGAGAGGGAGGGAGGGAGGGAGGGATGGGGAAGGAGAGAGTGAGGGAGGCAAGGAGGGAGTTGGAAAAACTCAGGGGCACATGAAAGGCATGAGAGAAGGAGAGAGAAGATGAGAGGATGCAGAGGGAGATGCAGAAAAAGGAAATGTCTATAAAATTGGATAAGAATGCGAAGGGAGAGGGAGGAAGAGGTGGGGAAGGGGCATAAAAGTATGAACAAAGAAGAGTGAGTGCAAGTTAGCCAGGGAGGAAGAGCTGGTATGAGGGAGTAAAGTGGAAGAACGAAAGTATTACGAAACAGGAATGGATGGAAGTCAGTAGAATGAAAATTGAGACAGACGCAGGTATTTAGCTAGGTAAACGAGAAGACTATTACAGAGATCGACAACGTAGCAGAATATATATATATATATATATATATATATATATATATATATATATATATATATATATATACACGTACATACATACAAACATAGAGTACCTGCAAACGAGTACCTAGGACGAGATGTGCCATTTGGCAGAGCTAGCTCATGGAGACTACCGCTGGAGAGTCAGGAATGAAGATTGTGTGTGTTTAACACGTGCATGTGAAGTAGAAAGGAATAACACCAACTTGGGCCAAGTAGGGGAACCTGACAGCCTCTGAAGTTCTGTCTCGCTGCGCCGCCGTCATTGAGCCTTCCGATGTTCAGGCGGTAGTACCTCCCTGGTCAGTGGTTGCCTACCATATACTTCCTGAAAAGACACAGACAGACAGACGTAGGTAAGCAACTCAGCTGAAGGTCACAAATATACGGACACGAAAAGCAGATCGAAAGGCGGATTAGCACACACGCAACACGAAGAATGGTACGAGGAAGGACAACAGTCCTATACAAGAGGGAACGGAGATGGATCGGAGGACAGGATCGATGACGGGGAGCATAGATGGAACAGAGGAGAGGATCGATGAAAAGGGACCAGAGATGGAACGGAGGAAAGGAGAGAATTAAAAGGGAACGACGGTCATAAACTCCGGAGGAAATGGAACATTAGTGAGAGAGAGAATGATGGCTGGAATTAGCGATGGGGGAGATAAGAGGAGAGTGATTAAGACACTGGGAAGGAGTGAGAGAGGCAGAAAGAGGAGGAGGAAGTTAAAGAGACACACGGAGAAAGAGAGAGAGCCAGAGAGAGCATTTATCTACTAGAGCTTACGATGAGATTTATTTCCAAAAGGCGGGGCTAGCCCGTAGCGCTCACCGCATGGAAATATAGTTACGAAGAATGAGTTGTGTGGGTTACGTATTGTCAAGCGTTATATAAGAGACGAAGAGTTTGTATGTTTGTTGACTGAACGCCAGGAGCTCGCGTCTTGTGAAGGCAGAAAGAAATGACAGATACCTGGGGCAAGAGAGTGACATTGATAGCCACTGAAATGCTAGCTCATTGCCCAGTATCCCTCCCGATACCAAGGCAGTAGCACCGGAAATTACCTCCCTGGTCAGTGGCTGCTCACCGCCTGCTACTGGCTAGAGCGCTTACCATGAGGTTTCAGGTGGTAAACGAGTCTAACGAAGCAATTATCGAAAAGTGATGACTTTAATCAGGAGAGAACAACGAAGAAATACAAAGAAGCATTAATGAAAGAAAGAAAGAAGGAAGAAAACAGGTGTGGAAGATAAGAGTAAGAGACAACACATATACGAAGGAACAATCATGACAAGAAAAAAAGGACACGCAAAAATATAGGTTTAGAATACAGGCACAAGTAACCTAACCAAGCAGACGTTTCCTCACACAAACACACACACACACGCACACACACACACGCACACACACACACACACACACACACACACACACACACACACACACGCACACAAAAGAGTAACAAATCCTTTACCTTAGTGAAGCTGTCATTTATAAGATGCACTCTGATAAACGGGAAGATACAGAAAATTAGCACGAAAGCTCTACCCTGTTCTTGAAAATATAACTGATTCCATCATTAACCTTCAGTCTTGGCCTGGCCACCCTCAGGTTTGGCCTGGCCACAGTCTCATCGGAAACGCTGAGGACAATCTAGTCTTATTCTTTAACTGAAGAATATCTAAATTTCCGTAGTAGTTCGTTCAAGGCTGACCATCACATTCTACCTACAAAACATTATCTTCCTTTCGTGATGCTGAAGGGTAAAGTAGTCTTTGTACGTGTCAGCTGCATCATTTAGTCACGTGGGTCGTGTCATGCTTTATGATTGGCGTCAGTGTATAAACATCAGGAGGACCTCCCATGCGCCCCTCGAGGCCTCAGGTGTGTGTGTCGAGGCCCAGCTCAAGAATCCCGTGTAAGGCATTACCTCAGGGCTGGGGCGGTGATGGCAGCGGCCGTGGATGAAAGGGAACATTACCCGCCGTTTTATCCACTTCAGCTCTTACATGGGTTGTCCTTTTACGTGGTATGGTTCAGGTCGGTATGCTGAGGCTACAGGCTGCTGCTGGTGACCAGAACACGTAAATGAGGAATAACTTGAATTTACCGTTTTTTGCTACTATGTGATTGTGGTTAAGAAATGCAAGCACAGACAAACAAACACACACACACACACACACGAGACAGTAAAACTTTTCCCGCGCGGTACAAATAGGCAATTACAAGTAGGTAATTACACATATACGGGCTTCCATGGTATTGGTTAACGTAGCTGACAATGAGTTCGACCGTCATGCGCGTCCCGCCGTCAAGCGTCACCCAAGCATCATCCCTGGTGGGTCGCAGCTCCAGCAACACCTCCTCCTCCACTCAGGTTTGACGCACTTAGGCCCGATAATCTAAGCTTTGTCTCAGGCTGGAGCCCGATTAGGCCGCCCAGAGACCCTATCCAGGCCTGATAATCCAGATTTCTGTCTCAGGTAATAACACAGATTTTTGTCTGAAAGATCTTGGGCATGGCTGGGGGTTCGGGGGGTGGGGGGGTGAGTCGTCCAGGTACGGGAGATATGGGAGATGGAGGAAGATAAAGCTATAATTTCTTGTCTCTCGGCTTAAGAACGAAAATATGGATCTCAGAGAAATAGGTGACGAAACGCCTGTCAATAGACGTGTTAGTTACTCAGAAATACTCGTGAAAATGTTCTAACTTGCCTTACTTTCGGTGGTATTAATCTCTTGATCATGAGGTTAAGGTTTTGGTACTTTTTTACTTAGAATATGGTTACAAATTCTTAAATGTTTACCATAATTTTCATTATTTTCATTATCATTAATATTATCATCATTATTGCTATTATTATTGTTGTTATCATCATCATTATTATTATCATCATTGTAATCAATATCTAAATTTCTTTCATTTTCTTTCATACTTGTTCACCGTTTCCCGCGTTAGCGACGTAGCGCCAGAAAAAGGCGAAGAAAAGGTCTCATTCACTAACAGTCATTCTCTGTTTGTTACAACCAATCCCTTTAGGCCTATTTGTGTTTTTCCCCGGCTGCTTCATATGCCTTCGTTCGGTCCATCGGTAGCACGTCAACCCCCCTATACCACATCGCTCCAATTCGCTCCGTCCTGTGTACGGCTTTCACCCTTCTACATGCTTAGGCCCCGAGCATTCAAAATCTTTTTCACACTATCCTTCTATCTCCAATTTGGCCTCTCCTTCTCCTTTTCCTTTCCTCTACCGAAACATATATCGTCTCTGTCAATCTTTCTTCACTTATTGTCTTCATATGTCTAATGTATTTCAGCACACGCACTCTCTTCGTTCGTAATATCATCAGTATTATGATTATGATAATTATTATCATTATTATCATTAGAGCTATCATTATCATTATCATTGTTAATATAGTTCTTGTTTTTGTTCTTCTTGCTGTTATCATTACTATCATTATTATTATCATGATTATTATTCTATCAATAAACTTGTTGAAGCAATTCCTTCGTGCAGCCATGGTTCACATCAGAGTCGTTCGTGTACAATCTATTGAAAGTTCGACTAGGCCTCCTGTCTTGTTTTCCTCGTGTTTCTTTAACTGTTGTAATCTTAGCAGAGTTTTCTTTTAAGATATCTTAACGTTTCCTCCCGAGACTTTCTTTTTCAGTTGAATGAAATATTGCGGTTAGTTTATGCATCTTCTCGCGTCTCTCGCAACCAGGGAGGAACCGGCAGCAGCGTCGCCAGGAGTCCCTCGCTTCCCTCACTACTGGATCCTGAGACTCTCAGTGACGGTCCATCGCCTGTCTGGAATTCATGTGACACGGCGCGGAGAAAAGGGTAAATCTGTGTGCAATTATTTCTTTAAAGAAATTCCAGCTTCCTTCGAGCTTCTCGGAAAGTCCCGTCTAATCCTTCCCTGGGCACGAGTGCCCTCTGACAGCCGAGGTAAACCAGGAGCCGAGAGCCTCATCATGGAACCATATCCTTTTCTCCATCGTGTGTTGTTTACTACCGTGCGACTTGGAGCTAAAGTCCATGAGTTCGTGTGAGGCCTATAGGAAATGCAACCATACAAGCAGCTTTTGAATAGCAGTCACTTGCCCCGAGCCATTGTCCATTATCTTGCTTTAAAAGCCTGGCCATCCGAGAACTGAGTCGTTTCGTGTGCCGCCAATAAATGACAAAAGGTGCTTATGATGAACTCGATGTTAGTGCCATCGGTGGTCTCTTATAGGCTCTAATCCCTCTGACAAGAACGAAGACGGTATTCAGTCTTTTGCCAGGGTACATTACGTGTCGGAGTGGAATCTCCCCTAAGCTTTGGTTTCGTTCCTTATCGCAGAGGTAATGGATATCGGGCATTTATCTAATCATGAGTTGAAGAATGACTCAACTGAGCCAATAGAAATCACCAATTATCACTCTTCTGCCTGTAGGTCGTAAGGACCGAGAGACCTTAATTCCCTACGGGTGATTTAGGACCTTTATCTCAGTCTCCAGTGCGTGAATTAGCCTTTTAGTTGCAGTTGGAACCTCAAGTCCATCTGATACCAAATTCTTGGGCGGACTCGGGAGGAGCCTCTGAGTAGTGGCCGAGGGCCGCCCTTGGGCGACAGGCCCGACAGGCTGGGACGGGAGCCGAGCCGAGTTTGTGGAGTGCTAGATGTTTCTTAGACTGTGTTTAGTCAGCTGCTAGAGCTCTCTCTCTCTCTCTCTCTCTCTCTCTCTCTCTCTCTCTCTGTATGTGTGTGTGTGTGTGTGTGTGTCTTTCATGCTGTTAAATCCTTTCAGCTTCCTGTCAGGTAGTTCTAGATGGCACGTAGCTCAGTGTGGTGCTGTTATAAATTTTCCGTAAGGTAATCGGTTGAAATAAGCTATTACCATAAGATTCTTTGCACTTTGTTAGACAGCTGATAGACTTAGTTTGTTGTTATCCTACTGTTCTTTGAAAGGTATTTAGTGATCAGTGTCGTAAATCTTAAACTTTCTTAGTTTATTCATAGATCATTCTCAGGCTACCTTTGAATATCTCTTGGCTTGATTTTTATACAGCTTAGATGCAAAATAGCTTATTGTTTGACATTTCATATGCTGCTCTTTGATTACCCTTGATATCTGGTAGATTTAAATCATCTGTAAAGTAGTTCTGAGCCCTTGGGTCAGTAGAGGCCTGTCCAACAAGTTCTGTCCCATTTTAAAGTTTTGGTTAATCATTTGCATAACATTCCAATAGCTTGTTCTGAGATGGCTGTTAGGTAGTTTGCTGTTTACTAAATATCCATCTCCCTCTAGTTACCTGCTAGATTTTCCTGATTAGTTTTAACATAAGTCAAAGTAGTACATAGTTCACAAGATGACCTCAAGTCATTTGCAGATTATTTCTGTTTTTCTCTGCTTAACTATAAAGATGTTATTACATAGCTAACACCTATTTCGGTCCTTCTATTTGGGATATTGCTATACAGACATGTAGATAATCAAACAGGTTGGTCTTAAATGAAATTGATGGAAGTGAGAATTTAATTTTTGACATTTCTCTTGTGTTGGCATGGATTTAGGAACCGCTTGGGATGATGAGAGTTCGTCAAAGACTGCTAACACCTAAAGCACAACGTTGCAATTCCTGAGCAGAACGGTAAGTCCATTGAGTAAGATGGCGTGGCCTTTAACTTAACCTTTAAAGGTCATGTCAAAGGTCAAGCCATCATACCGAAGGGTTATATCGCCGTGCTTAAGCTTCGTACCTTCAGCTAAGGAAGTTAGGAAGAAGTTTTGGCAAATCAGAAGAGATCCGTTAGATATTTGATCGGGCTTTCAAGAGGGTATATGAAAAAGAGATAAAAATGTATATTAAGGTATATCAATAGGTTATCTAAGTATAAAATTGGTAAGGAGTAATTACAGATTATCTCAGTATGAAGTATAAGGTATATAAGGGATAATGTTAGGTTATCTTAGTATAAGCAAACAGGTGTGAAGTCTTGACAAGCATGATTGATTAACTTTATGCACAGTGAGAGCCTCTTACTTATAAGTGAATGCAGAAATACTGATCAGATAACTTTTCCCAGCACCGCACTCCAAGTGTTCACCCTCTCCGGCGTCACCCATGGCCGGCCATCAGGCCAATACCAACCCTTCAGCACACAAGCATTGGGCCGAGGGCTTCCTTGAGAGTTGCTCAGACGCACCTGAATACCCGTGATTGGCTATTTCTCGGCACCAGAAGACAGACGTCTTGATTATACACGGATGTCGGATCGATCGTTGATTACCTGCTATCGTCGGGAATCGACGTGAGCGCTTTTATCGCCTCGGCCGCTCTAATATTGCCGTAAGTGGACTCCTTCCATCGCAGGGGAGTCGGGCCGCCAGTGGAATCGGCCAGAGTGGAGAAAAAATGACGATAGGCAGATCCAGGGCCAGCGTGGGCATGGCGGGACAGGCAGAGTCTGGGTCTCAAGGTGATGACCTTCGTGAGACTGAAGGATCTCTGCTAATGCCCGTTACAGGTGCGTCCGTACGTAGAGGCACGGACTGGGGAATGAGGACAGTAAAGTGTTCATGACGAGGCTTTGAAAATATTCAATTTCATTTTCGTTTGTTAAAGAAGCAAGAACCATGTCTTCATCTATAAGTATAGATTTTGAGCAGTGGAGGACTTTAGGAAGTAGAGACAGACGGAGGTTGTGGGACTGATGATGCTGAGGGAAGGACGGATTATCATCAGCTGCAGGACTGAAGGACTGACGCTGATGGCCTGTACATGCGAGACGGCGGCAATCGGGGAACTAGAAGGTGACAGATACTCAGGATTGGTATAAGGACTAGCATGATGCAAATACATGTGAGACACTTTCACGAGACTGGAACCTTATCAGTGAATGACCCAGTAGACCTAACCTTTAGCGTAAACTCCCCTGACTGGACAGAACTTATTGCTCTCTGCCTTGGGTGTTCACAGTGAGCATAAGGTGGTTGCTAAGATGGTATCATCACCACACACCTCACACTGTGAACGAACATCTCTCGAGATTAGCTTCGCTTATAGACTGGAAGTTAATGCTATGAGATGATACATATTCACACATACACATATACACACTTATGCAAATACAAACTGGAAATATATACGTAGGCATGAGTGACTTTCGTTTCTAACTGGATATTTTACTCACTGTGTGGCTATTTCCGAATTTAGATGAAGTTATTAGTGTTTTCTTGGTTGGGTTCGGCTAAGAAATAATGATTTAGGGTGAGGAAAAGGTTGCAAGCACTTTCCTAGCTGGGCTCAAACAACAGAAGTTCCTCTGGATCAGGATGAAACTACCAGTGTTTTCCTGGGATTTTCTGTAACAGTTAATACTGGACAACGTTCAGCATCGAACACAATAATCTCCTCCTCCTGTTATGACTACACAATTTCATGAATTTTGATACACACTAATTCGTGTTATACTTAGAAATATATTGCCTCTTTACCTCACTTGTAGAATCTTGTCCATGTTTGGAAAACGAAAGATTAAGGTAATCGGAAACCTAAGAGAGCGGCATCATAAACTTCGTAACGTAAACAAAATATTTCGATAGGAAGACTACAAATCTGATAAGGAAAATGTGATATAATCTTGCTTTCATGATCTATCAGAGTTCATGCTCACATCCAAAATTATTTCAGTATAAAATTCTCATTGAATTTCGCATGTGATCAGTGCGTACAGACATATATACATAAGAGGATATCATATATTCCTCTCAGGCGAGGGTGTGTGAGCGCCAGTTGGCACGTCCAGCGGTGGGCTGGCTGCTCTGTCTGCATGTTAAACATCACAAACTGTCCCGCTTGTGATTTGTTTATCATATCAGCTTACGGCGTTTGGATCACCGTATTGCAAGTGATTATATCTCGCCCTAGATGGTTTATAGCTCTGGCTTCCCCTCATACTGTTTGTACTCTCTTTCTCTACACTGGACTCCAGTTCCAGTAGCTCTTGTTTGTTTTCTTGTTCTGCTGCTGCTTGTTGTTGTTATTCATACTAACCTTGTTCTTCGTAACCCCGACTTCCTCTTTTAGCTATACAGATCATCATTCACTCTGTTATTTACTCTTATTATATACATATTAGGTCTCCTCCATTGCTATTCTTATATATATATATATATATATATATATATATATATTTTTTTTTTTTTTTTTTTTTAT
>JAYMFT010010611.1:0-16891 GCA_038088735.1 Panulirus argus
TATATATATATAACCTAGCCTGGGCCAGGTATCCATTTTATCAACCAACCCCTAAAGGTGGATGAACAGCTGGGTTGACTGTGGACTGACTGCTGCAACCAGGATTCGAACCTATGCACTCGACCCTGGGCAGCCCATGAATGCGTCAGGTCAGGAACACTAATCGCTACACCAAGAACAACATGCTTTTCAGTTAGGATAAGTTTCAACTTCAATATAGTAAAATGAAGTAAGAAAAAAAAAATATTACTTGATAGAAACAAATGCTATCATAAACCAGGTCAATAATGTGAAAAATCTTGGAGTAATAATATCTAACAACCTAACCTTCAGCATATAAAGCAAAAGTTGCCTCCGCTAGATGGACGATGGGCTGGATCCTGAGAACTCTTAGGACAAGAAGAAAAACCAATGATGATACTATTCAACGGGTCAAATCTTTCACAAACTGAATATTACTATGTTCTAACATTGCCCAACAAGGCAGATGAAATTACAGAATTAAAAGGTGTTCAGAAATCTTTCATGTCCTATATCAACATGGTAAAGGCACTAACTTATTGGAAATGGCTGAAATCTCCAAGGCTGAACTCCATGGAATGCAGATAGGAGAGGTGTATGTATCATTATCTATAGAAAATCCTAAAAGATATGGATCCCCAACTTACACTCTGAAGTATCATGCCATGATTGGAAGACTTTGTAAACAAATCCAGAGCTATGATCTATCTATCTCTGATGCCTGTTCCCTTTGGGAACTCCCTCGAAAGGGTGGCTATAGCCAGTCTCCATAACTGATGAACTCCAGTGCTGCTTCTTAGCCTTTAGTACCTCACCCTCAGCGGGGTGTTTTATAGGCTCTTACCTAATGTACCACATGAGCCCAGCTGTGGAGGTTATGTGAGTCTGTGGGCTACAGTTTTCAACACCATGGTTGACCATCAACCCAACCAAACAATCTGGGAGGGATAGAAGACCCCTGTATTTCATTTTGTTTTCACCGCCGGTAGAGCAAACAAAATTGAATTTCTTGAATCTGCTGTCTCTGCCTTAAGCCAAAATCTATGGCCATTAAAATGTTATGAAATGCTACAGCCTAATTCTTTTAAACAGTCAGTCAAAGGGTACTAGTAAAGGAGTCGTGCTTTATGCAATTAGGTTATCATACAATATGTTATTTCTAGGTTCTAATGTAACTAATAGATTGTCTTCAGCATTAGGTTGTACACAGCTGCTACCTAAAGAGGTACCTACTGGCATACATAATCATAAATATCTCAGACATTCCTAAAATCATATGCCTTCATTGTCAAGACTGCATATCTTGCTTAGCAATTACCTATTTGGACTGTAAGGACTGGGAGTTTTCCACACACCGGGCCCCACAGAACATTTTCTGTCATGCAGTATTTTAAATCACTGTATGCTGGCTGCATTTACCATGTCTTTCAAACTTTCTCACCATATTTTTCTCTCTTTTATCCATTCAAGACCCGGCATTAATGAGGACTATTACAATACAACTTCATCATCTATGACTGGAGTTTCTGTTATAAAGTGTTATTATCACTTAGATCAAATTCACTTTGCTTTGCTGATTCTGGATCTTCTAATTGACTACACAGTAAATACCTTCAGATATGCTGATGCCTTCTGCTTTGCTGATGCTGGGTCTTCTAACTGACTATACAGTAAATACCTTCAGATATGCTGATGCCTTCCTCAGTGAAGAACATTTATATAATACTGTCTTATATAAAATAGCACAGCTTCCTCAAATGTTGGTAATGATTCATACGAAATATATCAGTTACACAGTAAAGACAATAATCAATTATTTTTCTATATACCATGCATACTTTTACTTCCTTTAAATAAGATGTTATAATTATTTCAAGACTGAAGCTGTATGGCAGACCATAACAGTCTAATGTGCCGCATACATCAATAAAAATTTTCTGTCTGTGTGAATATATAACCAGGCCCACCTGTTCTTACAAGCGTGTCCATCTCATTCTCATTAACGATATACAATCCACTTCATTCTCTTCTTTATATAAATCAGATACATTCTGACATCTGATAAACTCAACCAGGATATGGGTGGCAGGAATGCAATGTGCCCTAAGAAGTTGGCAAGCAGGGCAGGTCAGGTTGGAGATACACCAGCATTGAGCACAAGCATCAGAGGGATCAAGTCCCTCAGAAAGGTGCATAACTATTCCCTTAGCTTACTAGAGGGTTACTACATCCTCTAAGCCATTGGTTGACTAATTATTTAGGCTTCAGGCCTATCACCTGCAAAGGTCAATAATGCCATCAACATACTATTTTTAGTATCACGTGGATAATCTTTAATGCCTTCATCAGTGTTAGATATAATTCTAAGACTACATATGGTGGTGCAACATGTTTGGCTCTTCTTATCCAAGCTGTTCCAATTACTCAACCTTTCTTTGCATTACCATCTATGGCCAGTCAATAGACTTTATAATAAACATAGAATCTATGTCAGTAAGTGGCTAGACTAGAGACAACAGTACCCCATGTACATTACTATAACACCAAGAGGGTCAATGTCATGACAAATTTAACTTTGGAATAAACCGATTACTGATTTCACCTTACAATTAAAGTATGCTGTATGAGGAATAATGCAGGACTTTTGAAGTGTATTTTAAGGCCCTGTTTTGAATGTTATAACAGTAATGCAATAGTGGAAAGGGATATGACGACCAGGAAAAATGTTAGGTTAATTAATGCAAGGTAAATGAAACACTTGGAAATTAAAAAGCCTACAAAGACCTCATTTAACTTTCCCCTATTAGCAAAGATTTATATTTTTATGTGCTACTTCACATCAAATGGTGAAGTATGTGTACTGGAAAGTGTGTGCTCGAACTCACTTTGCATAAAAAAGTAAGTGTGCGACTGCTATAAAACATGTTTTTCCAATAAAATTGAAAATAAAGTATAACTAAGCTGCCTAGAGATGTCAGATGAGGTTTTCATATGCTTCTATGATTTCTATAACTTGTTTCAAGAACTTTTGCATTAATTAAAGTCACACTTTCCCTGATCTTCACAGCATGTCCAACTATCTCCACACTTATCACAGAATAAAAACTTCAGATCACATTATGCCAGTCTTTTGTTCTCCAGAGAGTACACATGACTGCAAAATCAATGATATTCCAAATTCGGAATCCACTGATATAACTTTTGTCGATATTCAGCTTGATACATCACTCATTACCAGTCTTTCAGATCCTACTCAGTTTGGTCACCCAGCCCCTGCCACACATTAGGATATATCTAGCTAGGCCTATAAAAACCCGTCAACCCTAAGGGGCAACTATTCAGGTAGGTATTCTGCGTAACCAACATGCAAGGATTATTCTCCCCCATTACAATACAATCTAGATAACTACAAAATCACGGTAAATTCTCAAGCGGGGAATCTTTTTGGAAGGTATCAAGTTCTGAACTGACCTGGGCACTTGAAGAGGACGAGGTGTGCTGGGAGGCACCAGAAGATTTGGAGCAGCCATAGTCATCGCCATTCTCCAGAGCCGCTGCCTTCTTCCGCTTGGTCTCCATGGGGCCCGGCGGCTCTACTGGAGACATGGGTCTTGAGCGGTGATGGATGGTCCCCCGGCCTCCCCCGCACGCATTCCCCACTTCCCACCCATTAGGGGTCAAGCACTGCTACTTCGGAAGAAATGTACGAAATTACATACAATTTTAGTCTGTTGTGCAGCCCCTATACCAGGCTGCTATCGGCCCGTACTGCTCAAAGGTACAGAACACAGACTGGGCAAGAGCTTTGGCCCAAATCTTGCATGGCAGAAGGTAATATGCTGGCTGCGATGCTACAGAAGTGCCGGAACCAATTAGCCCCACTTCTAGCCAAGCCCCACACCAGGCTGGGCAAGGCAGGACCACTTCGACTTCTCACTCATTTAACAACGAGCTTTGCCTCACTGCACCACACAAAGGCTTGCGTCACCTTTTCACTGACGATTTTTGACCATTTCCAAACTCACCGATTTGCTAGCGGTATGTTGAGAGAAGCAGCATCATGACATCAGATGGTACATTAACCTAAGCTCCCACCTACACAAACCACCTGACTTTTACCCTTCTGTGCTTCATCTTAGTATAAGATATTCACCGCTTGTAATTCCCATGCACTACACTTTTCAATCACCAAGCATCACTCATCTAATACGTAATACACCGAACATATGCCTTATGCACAACAAATATCTGGTAAGGGCGTCATAGGTGTGGAATCAATAAGTTAGGAGAGAAAGCCGCCGTCACGTCATCCCACCACAACATCCACAGCTCGACTACGGCCATTTTCTTCAACAATGACCTTCGCTGCCAACCCAGGTCTGCCAACTTATCCAAGCTCACCAGGGTCGCACAGTTCCTTTTTTTAGGTTCATTTATCCTCTGATTTGCTGTGATTTTCCACTAATCATATACATTAAAAGAAACAGGTCATATGGTTACGAAATATCTGTAAGAATGTAACCGAGCGTTTCAAGGACAGACTTATCAGAACAGCGGTAACGATTCAATAAGTTGTTATGATAATGCAAATTGACAATGGTAAGATATAAGCCTCCTAAGATCAAATACTCGTTATTTCCTCCCAGCAAATATGTAAATATCCGAGTCACAAATATAATAAATGAGTTAAGTATACTAGTGACGTCGACGTCCACTTCACTGAAGGAGGATGAGAAGAATCTGAAGATATTGAACGACATCCACTAAACGGAGCGGCTATGCGATATGGCTAACTTAAAGGTTTCGGAACCTCGGGTAGTTTCTAGAAACTATGAGCTATACCTTGCCCTATTGGGCCAATGAAATTCGTTATGGCATTAATAGAAAAAGATTAATGTATTTAAGTGAAGGGTCTGCAACAGGCCCGACCCCTGGGGTCCTGACCAGGTGATAAAAGTCTAGTGCAATTATGCCACGCATGGCGGAGGTCAGGGCGATAAGTGTTGTCTGTATGAAGTGGTAATATTTATCTGGACACCCTGACTTATTGATGGTACTTCTAAACAGTTATTCTGCTACAACATCGACTGGTCGAGACATAACCACGCTATTTTCTTTTTCTCGAGTCTAAACGACAAAAGTCAAGGTAACTGAGCAGGGTTAATTACCATAATGACTTATGGCAAATGTCAGCTCATGGCTCTGAACATTAGCAATTTCCCGCAAAAGAGAACTTGGCCTTTCTCGAAGAAAAACAACACGACCTGTCCAAGATGATATGCCTTAACTCCTCTTCGTCCCAGAAGAAAAGATAGAATAAAAAGGAAATATTCCTGGCTGTTTTTAAGGTCAAAAGTTAAGGTTCAGAGTCATGGGGTCAATTGCTACGAACTATGGCCTGCTTTGGGTTAGCAATTTAGTCGATTGCAGTCTTTTTTTTTTAGCTGTTTAGTGAATGCAATTTATTGCAATTTTAAAGCAATACTTTGTAGTTAAACTGCAACAAGATCATGCTGATAATGAGGAGTAAAGCAGTTCATTTCCAGTACCTTTATAGGAGTAGAATAAGAGGGTAAACAAAACTATAAATTACCTAGGAACTGACTTGCTAGCCAGTGGTGGTACCCACTTGAATTTCCCATTGGAGTCTTTGCCAACATACAGTGTAGGAACAGTGTGATGATGTCCCTCTCAATAGATTCTGTTGAGTGAAGATGATAAGATAGCGAAGTCACGCTCAACTTTTTATTTATTATTTACTTAGTGCTGAAGTGAACACTTGTTGAGTGAAGACAATGGCTGCCATCTATCATTTTTTCCGTCAAGAACGTTCTTCAGGAGTCTACCACCAGAGTGCTTTAACTAAACATATGGAAATCATTTTCTTAGAAACTAAATCAGTGATGGATATCCTTAAAAATATTCCGTGTCCACATACACCTGATAGAAATTGATATTGTTTTGTAGATTGAAGTGTAATTACTATTTGTGTATAATGGAGAAAGTTTCGCACTCGCGTTGCCCTCTCTTAACTTTGTCCTTATTATAAGTGTGAGTGTGTCTGTCTGTCTTTGTGTAAGCACTTATTTGTACTGTCCTGTACGGGGATGAGAGACCCACACGCGTGGGACCCCTTCTTGAACTTTCTACTATCACACAACTTTTCAAACTTTTGTACGCAGTCAGTATTCACAAGTTTCTTTCATTCATTCACCACTTGTTTACTAGAAAAAGATTTACATACTTTTTTTGACGTTTCTTGCTTACTTTCATATTATGGCCGCTGGTTGTACCGCTGTCTTTTTTCTAAGAATGTTCGCTACTGACATCATTAAAGTGGTTTAAAATCACAGAGTTTATGATCAAATCAGGCCTTACTCTTCTCTCTTCCACAGAGAACAAATTCATGGCCTCTATCTTATCATTGTAACTCAACTCTCCTATTTCTGGCACCTACTCTTCTTGCCCTCCTCTGGACATTCTCTATTAGTTCTCTGTACTTTTGAAGTGCAGTGACCATACTTGATATGTGTATTATAGTTTTGGCCTATTCTAGCATGTGAAGGGTTTGCTAAATATTCCCTTGTCCGTACTTGAATGTGATTTTAATATTCTCTAGCAGACAGGTTGTGTCCTTTACAAATCTCCTTTGGTGATAGGTTAGCTATACTATCGACTCCTAAGTCCCATTTGCGCACAGATTCCTGCAGCTTATTTTCTTCTAGATAATAAAAATAGCAAAGCCTCTTTCACTGTGGTCCTTCTTTACTGTTTTGTATTTACTCGGGTTGAATTTCTTCGACCATGTATCCAACCAGCTCTGGAGTTAACTTCCCTTGTCAACTGATGCACTCTTCCCCCTCTTTACTCCTTGTATGGCCTTGGTATAATCTGCAAACATATTCAGATCTGAATCTAGTCCTTCTGGCAAGCCATTTTCACAAATCAAGAAAAACAGTGGTCCCGGAATCCAGCCCTGTGGCACACCAGTAGTGAGCTCAGATCATCTCGAGAAGGCTCCTGTGACAATCATCTTTGCTCCCATCCACTAAAATAACTTTCCAATCATCGAACGAATATCCCCATATTCCTGCCTGAAGCTTCATCTTTCCAACCTCCTTTGAGATATAGTGTCAAATACTTTCCGGCAGTCCAGATGCACATATTCCACCCATCCTTCGCTTTTGCCTCAAGCAGAACTGACTCTATCACAGAGGTCCAAGAGGGTTGTTTACAGATGAGTTCGTTTTCCTTTGTCTTGTCTTTCGTCTAAGTAGCAGTCGTCCATTTGCTTTCCTGCTATCGTTTCAAATATCTTATTGGCTAGTACAACTTCCTGGTCTCTTTTCTTAGGAACAGCTTTTGCCCCCGTATCTTATCCTTGTGCAGTATATGTACTGTACCATGTCTCTGCTTATATGTACATACACACACATACACACCATCTTAAGCCAGGTACTCATTTATCGACCAGCTATACGGCGGGGATACACAGGTGGGTTAGCTCTGGGACGACTGCCGCGCCCAGCATCTGAACCCGATTTTGGGCTGGCCCGTTGTGGCTCTTGATCAGCAACGGCAACCACTTTACCATGGACGCCATATGTGTGGGTGGGTGGGTGAGTATTTTATAACCTCATTGCACACGGGGAGTTCTTAACTCGTAGAGCCCCATCTCTCGAAACTAGTCGCTTAACTTTCTGAAGTAATGTTTACTGCCAACATTTAAAGTTTTATCGCTCAGTTTATTCCATTCAGTCACAACTATAGTATTATAAATTTACTTCTTCAATCTACTTCAGTTTTTTCAAGTGTTTGTTTTTGTATAATTTGTAATCATCTAATTGTAAAATGTGTGTGCGCGTGTAACTATAATTTTAATACCTATCATCTGTGCGCAATATATAGAGGGCATTATACACTCATGTTTGTGTGCGCGTGTATGTAATCGTTATATGTGTGTTGCCCCATCTCTTTACCTTGTATATATGTCTTTATTTTTATGTGTATACAGACAGACAGACAGACACACACACACACACACACACCACAACCAAAGACATGCTCCCATTTATCGACCAGCCACAAGGAAAGGATGAACAGCTGCGTTGGCATTAGGTCGATTGCCACCCCCAAGATTTGAACTCGGGAGGGCCCATGTGTGAATCATGGTCAGCGACGCTAACCACAACACCCTGGAAGCCCGTGTGTGCATGTGTCTGTGGGGTCACCTATTTGTGCATTTGGGGAGGATGTTTTACACTCGTAAGGTCCCGCCGTTTGTCCTCTCTTGTCTATCATATATTCTCTTGAATTCCTTAATGTTCTCTGTGTTTATAACTTCGTTACCTTGTTCAGCTTGTTCATTCCTTGTTGGTCGGTTTCGAAAACTTTTAGAAAGTTGCTCCAAGCAGACATCATCACATTCCCTTCTCCTCTTCACTCCCAACGTAACAATTCTATGGTCATTGATCTCTCTCGATAGTATAGCTTGTTTTTAAGGACAATTCTTGTCTCGCCGATGTACCTTCTCTAAAAAAAACTCACCCTTTTACCTTAACAGTGTGTGTGTTATATTTTTATCTTTTGATTTGCCTTTTTCCATAGACTAAACTCCTTGTGTGCGACGGTACGACATTTGAGCACGACGGTGCTAGCCTTGGCTATGAAGGCTTCGCCTATGACCTGACCCTTAAAGAATATGTTTTCATGCGCAAGGGTCGCAGCGTCGCTCAAGCGTCGTGTTTAAAGATCGTATCGTCGTGCTCAGTTACCATGCTGGCGTGCAGTAAGGGATGAACGCAATTTGACACTCGTCACCATAAAATTTTCACTTCTCTTGCTGTGGTTTCTGGAGATCAGCGAGCTACTGTGGCGGCTTCTCAGTCCCTCTCACAGCAAGACAGATCCCTGTAATTTCTTTTCCACGAACCAGCGGCTGCAGCTCCTTCCTGATTTACGCCATGTCATATCTTCCTCACTCTTCACTTTTGGAGATAGAATTTCATTACCCTTGCATCTCTTTGTTGCTGGAACCTGTTTTACTAGCTTTGTTTTCTGTACAGTTTTAGCATTATTCACAATAATGTTCGTGTATATTTTATTTTCCCTTTTTATAGTTTCAGTCCATTGAAAGATTTGCTCTTCCCTTCCCGTGCCTTACCCGAAATCTGACTATTTTTACTTCCCATCCCAAAAATGGATATATTATATGTGATGTATCCGACTTCTTGGTTGTAATTAATACTATAGTCATTAATGATATTCCAGTTGCCACTGTGGCACTGAAGTCTCCAGTGACGTATCCGTACAAAAAAAAAAATAATACAAGAATATCACCCTCCATCATATAACCCTTTCATCACACTAGTCAACTCATTTTCCTATTTAGTAGTTGGAATCCTCTAGTATGAGAAAAGTTTCACATATGTTGTAGATATAATTTTTGAGTATCTTTTATTAGTAAACATATTTTTTGGCCATTTCCTTATCCGTGTACTTCAAGGCAACATTGACAATGATCACTATATGAAAGGCTGAGTCCTACTTCAACCCCCAGTGAATTGTGTAACATCTTAGACAACCTAGTCATGCAAGGAATCAGACGTAACCTAGCTGTCAAGACAACTGACGTAACCTACAAACATTACCTAGCCATGCTTCTTAGAAAACAGACATAGTCATGCAGAGAATAGACAAAACTTAGTAGTGTAAGATAACCGATATAACTCAGTCATGCGAGGTAACATATATAACCCAGCATAATAACAGTCATAACCTAGAATTTTCCCATTATGTCACATAATCACTTTGCCAATGATTGTGTTGATCATGTAATTAAATCAAATGTTATCTCGTCGGTTTGTGCTGCGTTCGTGAATTTAATGCTCATAAACTTAGCATTAATCATAAACATTTTGACCCATGACCCACTTGGCAAGTCATGTACACAGATTACGAATAACAACTGCCCCACGACTGGGGCTTAGGTAACACCATTGGTTTCAGTAACACAGTCTGAAAAACACTCCTGACATTTAGTTTCCTTCCGCTTGGGTAGTTCATAGGATATCAGAGTAGTAGTCCCTTTTGTCTTCTAGAAACCCAAATCTTTTATTAGCTTTCTATGAAAGGGATTGATATATATCTATACCATACCAAAAACAACAGTTTACCCACACATTTTTCTTTTCCTAAGCTAATTTTTCAAATTGACTGGTTTCACATGGCTCTCTAAACTCATGTTCCATCTTGTTTAGTATTTCTCTTGTAAGTATTCATTCATCAGTTTTCTAGTCTTCTTTTCAAGTGTTCTACAGACGTTGTTTGCCAGTGAAAGTAATTTGTAATTCAGCGCATTTTCTTTACCGCCTTTCTTACAGATAAGAACGATATTTGCTCTAGCCCGTTTAGACACTGATTTCTCTCATTACGTTTCTAGCGTCAAAAGGCAGGCTGATTGTTTCTGCAGACTCTTTACGCACACAAAGTGAAATGTTATCTGGGCCATACATCTTTTATAGATTTGGATCGTTCATGATCCTTCTTATGCCATGCATAACAGTCTCAAATCTTAAAATGGTCTTTCCCTATCCAATCCTGTGAGTGATAGGGGTAATGTGTCCTCCTGTATTAATACTCATTGAAACAGCGTTTAGCTCCTCTTGTATCTACTCTGCTTTAAATCTATGAGCACTTCAGTATGGTACATGTGTGCGTAAATACCTAACTATACACTTCAGGAAGGGAGTTCTTCACTCATGGGGCCCCCAACCCTTGAACTGTCTCTATCACACATTTTTTTCCTTTTTTTATACTGGTCGCCCTCTCACTTTCATTACCTAGCTATTTTCGTTCAGCCAAAACTCTAGTATAAATATCTCCAGACATCTGTTGTAATAAGTTGCTTATTTGCTTTACATGTATTGCCTTTGGTTACTCTGTATGTGCTCCTCTCAAAGAATTGTTTACTGTATACATTATCAGTCTAGTTCAGAAACTTGAAAGTTGTGATCAAGTCTCCCCTTATCCTTCTCGTCTTTACTGTGGACAAATTTATGGTCTTCAACAACTCATAACTTAATTATTTCAAAATGCTTTCCTTTCGACCATCTTTGTGATTTTTTTCATACGCGATAACCAAACTTGAAAACCACATTACACTCTGGGTGTTGTATACATTGTGAAGTGCTTGCTCAACTTCCTTTCCCCAAGTGTATAAAAGCAGTGCTGATAGATGTCAGCAGACGGTTTGTGAGAGAATAGGTACAATGTACACTGTTGACTCGCAAGTCGCTCTAACTTAAAGATTTCTGAAGCGGCACCTAAACTTGTGGAGTCACCACCAGACCCAGAAGGACAGAATATAAGTAATGGATTCTTATATCTAAGGAAAACAAATGTAAAGTCAAACGAAGAAAGTGGAGGATGTGAGTACGGAGTGGCGGGAAATGGGTTGGGATTGTTTGAGAAACGTACGAGAAATATTTCGGTTTGTATGTTGCCGTTTAACCTGTTATGCACGGCACACCGACCCTTGGGCACGACGCTACGAACCTTTGGGTATGATAACCTAGCCTTTGGCCGGACTTTTAAGTATTAGATCAAAGGCTATATTACCACACCATCGTGGTTAAGCATCTTTCCGGTATACTCAACTTTTTAAAGGCTAGAATGCAGTGGTGGCTAGCCAACATTTCGGGAAAATAAAGATACCACCTACATAAATGGATAGAAACATTTTCCTTGGCATTACAAGAGCAAATTAGGTCATCTAATCGAATATGTAAAGCAAAACTGGTCTCCTTAATGCAAGGGACACATTGAGAAGTTAAAAAAGGTATTAAGGGCCAAAACTTAATTCCTGAGTTGACTTGCTATAAGAAGAGAGTCACAGGAGACATGCTTGAGATATTTAAACCACTAGATGGTTTCCAGTCTTTTGGACTCCTCGTAGATCCTCCTCGCATCTGCAAGGCACGAGGAGACCACAAGTGACAAGTGGAACAAGCTAAGTGAAGGAAGACTATACGGAAAGCATTAGGGAGTTCAGTGTATTGTTTGATAGGAAAGAAAAGTTGAAGAGGTGGGAACATATGGATGTAAAACCCTTTCATCTTATACATGTAAATAATTGCTCGCACACACGCACACACACACACACACAGTATACTGTTGACAGTCATCGTTGAAAAGTTGTGTGACTATATTTCAAAAGATGGGATCCCATAAGCGTAGAAATCCCTTACCGTGCTGTACAATTAGGTCATTACACGAGAGAGAGAGAGTATTAAATTTTGTTGAGATCTGTTCAGTAATATTAGTTTTATACTTCTTTCTCACAGCTGAATGACACAAAGACCAATAAGCATCAAGTGCCTTGCTGCTTTCTTTAGATTTCTCTTAACAAGGAGCTGCTTCAACACATGGCTCTCCTTGATATAAGTATCTCGGATTTAATTTTCATAATGTAGACAATATAACATGCATCAAGCGCAGGCGATACAAAGATAACGTCTCTGTGAGCACCACAATGAGGTGTTGTGTCAAACGCCAGTTTTGGGAAAGAGCAAATTTACAAAATTATCTTATTTTCTGCATTTTTTTTTTCCCCGCCAATGCATTAACCTGAGGCGGTGCGTGGTCATAGTAGCGAAATATGTTTATTGTTGCATTAAATGTAGCGAATTTCCAGACCCGAGAATAGTTCCCTTAACGTATTGCACCAAACGTTAGCTTATGAAAATACTTGGAACGTTATTCTGTACATTTTTGTTAGAGTATTTTTTGAGTTACTCAGCTTATACTCTCTCGAGAGGTCCCTCTTGATTATTTTGAGTGGGTTATGTACCTATATGTTTATTACTAGAATAGTATAAGCTAAAGATTACAGCATACAGTTAACGGTTATTATATGCCGTTACAAGGCTACAAATACCACACAATAAACTTCAAGGCAAATGTCGATGTATTAGTTCTGTTGGTACCTCTGACGTTCACCGATTGCCTTGACGCTATGCGAGAAATATATGAAAAATTGACTTTGAAGAATCGAATTACAAAGAGAGAATTACAAAGGTATGACTAATGATATGAATTCATAGAATTCAATAATCAACCGAGAAATCATTTAAAATATGCAATTGGTTTGAGAAACTTCATGACCTCGTCTTCAAAACCGGACATATTCTAGCACTCAAGTTTAGCTACCTAAATGCTCAACAAAATAAAAAACAAATGCTGGAATTTTACTTATAACAGTTAATTACACGTGAAGAATAGAATTATGAGATTATGAATATAAAAGAAGAAATTTCAGACTCATGAACTGACCACAGATAAATGTCTGCATTTGTGTATTTGTCTGTGTCTTGTTCCAGCAATATTTTTCATCAGATGATCCATGGTTGACCAAGTTTATCATGGCTGAAAGTGCGGATGAAGAAGCATAATGTGAAAACGTATAAGAATCTTTTGTAGTCTTCCCCTACAATTGTGTAGGTGGTTTGGTAGAGTTGAGAGGGAGTGATGGGGTCTCAGAGTGTGGAAATATTACGCCAAGGGATATGGGCGTCGCTTACTGGAGGCTGGTTCTATGACCCTCATCAGGATGTATTCTGCAATACCTTCCACCTGTATTTATGGCTGTACCTCCTGTGTGCCCCCTTTTCCATTTACCTGGTGAGTACACTTTCAATTCCTAGGATATTCTACATCAAATCTTGATGACGTAGTGTTAGGAAGAAGAAAAATTGTGAGGCGGTGGGTTGGCATGGATGGTATGGTGGACATAAACATTTGCCCCACGTCTTCCAGAGTGGCAAGAACTTCTATGCCACTGGACCCGCGCCTTAATCTACGCTTTATTATGATCTGAGTGGCAAGGTAAATATTTCAGATAAATGCTCTGGACTGTGTTCATGGAAGCAACAGGAGAGGTTGGGATGAGTAAATGGTATCAACGTGTATTATTTTGGTTTTGTTTTTCACTGCGTCACTAGATTTCCTTAGTGTGTGAAAAGCTAAAAGTAGAAAAAAAACAGAAGTTGATTTTGAAGTAAGAAATGTCAGGTAGGCTCTCGGTTTCCGATTGCTAGTGCACACAGTTTGTGATCCCTGTGGTATTTGACAGTTGACAGAGAGGGTGAGTGTGGTATGGACGTCTCATCATCAGACTTGGAACATTTCTGGGTTTCCTCGTGGTGGAGAAATAGTTATTTTAAAGTAGCAAAAACAATTTAAGCATTGCAGAAATAATAATTTCCAATAATCTTTGATGATTAAATGTATGATTTTAATTTAATAAAAGTCTTTGTTAGTTTCACATTGCTATTAATTTTGGTTATTGATTGCTTTTGTTCTGCAGTATTGATTTAATGTTAAAGAATACTCTGATAATTATGAAGTATTAATATGAGGTTTACATTTATTGAATTAGATAAACTAGTGACATTGATGAAGGCCATGTATAATAAGGAAATTTTGAGTTTGATTATTGTAGTAGTGGGTAAAACACTTGCAAACAACCAATGGAGCCTCTTTAAACCTCCTTTAACCCCTCTGATAGAAGTATTTTAATGATGAATTCCTCTCCAGCTGGGCATCGCATAGCCATTTGCAGCGTTGTTGTTTGGTTTTGATGTATATGGCAAAATACACCTAGTTTTTATTTATGGATATAGTGTATAGTACATACAGTATATGAAAACATTTCCAATGTGGTCCTCATAACACATTCAAAATGATTGATGGCTCAAGGTACAGGATAACAAGAGAGTGCAAAATTACAATTAGATACAAAATTAGAATGATTCCATAATGACTAAAAACTGATATTAAAAGATTTAGCACACAGTTACTAGCACAAGTCTAGAAGAATTAGAAATTAATTGCGTACACATTAAGGTCATTAACACCCAGCGTATTCCATGGAAATAGTGGTACTAGTTTCTTCAGAATTTCTTTATTTGACATTACTTGAATGATAGTTGACATTTGGTGCCACTTGTGTGGTACTCAGTCATGGGTGTAACTGGTGTATTTTGACTGGAATGTTGAACAGTGAGGTAAATCTTGACTGCTAGGGAAGTTGTGTTAAGTTTTCATAGGTTCTGTTGCTCTTTCAAGTGAATCACTGTCTTCACTTTTACATTAACCCTTAAGCAACTGTCCCTTTTATACCCAGATAAGTTGATCATTGTAGGTTCTTTAGCTCTTGAACTGGGCACAGTTCAAGTTGCACAGGTGTATGCTTCATTGGTTTACTACTGTATTTTTTGGAGGGAGTCCAGATATTCTCCAGAGGGATCTCGAGCTGAGATTTGCGACTGATATATAAACATTGCATGGCCATCTTGGATGAATGATTGAAGATTATTTGCTAGATGCTGAAGGGGTGTGCTATGCATGTAAGGATAAAAGGTGCCTGTAAAATACGTTTATAATGTGTTTGTGCTACATTACGTTTTTGTAAATACAGAAATAGAAATGAAAATATTTTTGGGGATAGGAAAACATACATGGACTTCAAAATAGTGTCTAGATGGAAATAAAGTCTTAGCATTATGTAATTTTGGTATCTTTAGTTGATTGGCATGCAAACTTTTTGGCATATGTTTGTGTATGCCGTGAGAGATAATATAGGCTACACATATGAAATTCACTCAAAACTAGTGATATTCATAAAACTACCTCCTTGAATACTGTATGTGAATTTGACAAAACTAATGAAAGTACAGTACTCATACTGGCTTTAGACAACGGGAGTGAAAATGTGTTTCTCTGATGTGTTCGTGCATTGGGGAGATGTGAATGTGATAAATATAGAAGATACACTTAAAATTGGATTTATATAAATGCTGTATGGTATATAGAATACCTTTTCTCCACAGAAAAAGACACAGTGCTCAGAAAATGTATGTGATGTTGTTGAAGGTGTGATATCCACCCGCTATGTATGCATCTGTATATAGTTTTCAGAACCCATCTTAATTTGCTTTTAGGAGGTCCTATTGTAGATTTTTTATGTTACGAATAATTTTGCATATGAAAGTAAACAGGTTACTGGAATACATTGGTTTGAAAAAACAAAATGATAAAGAGTGTTCCCTCATCAGAAAAAAAAAAGAGATTTTCATTATGCAAAAACCTGAAAAAGAAATTATCCAATAATCTTCGTAGAGGAAAGTCTCACCAACAAAATAATACTAGAATGTAGTTTTGTATGTGTTGTAATTTCTTGTTACCTTAACAAAATTGAACATGATTGAAATATGTGCTTGGTTTTGTATGATTTGCAGCATTTTCATATTTGATTTGTAGAAGGTGGAAGAAGGAAGAAGATGAAGGTGGTGTGAAGTTTTCTGATGAGAGTGTACTCTGATAGTACAACCTTGTTGAATGTGACTTTTCACTTGTGGTGTAACCACAGGTAGATGGAGTCCAGTAGTAGCGGTAATTCTAGGGTTAAAGAAACTAAAACAATATTTAGCAACTAGACTCAGAGGATAAGAAATATTCACTATATAAAGTACCGTAGTGCATATACCTGTATTTAGTATCATAAACGCAGAAAGAAAGAATTTTATTGTTGTAATATATTATCATTAACCTCATTCCCATTTACATGGTGTAAATCAAGAATATTTAGGTATGCACATTTTATGGGAGATAGTTTGCAGAACTTGGGTCCCTAATCCTAATCCTTTACTCTGGCAGAGAGCAAAATCATATTACTGTAATTGGAATGGCCTCTCTCCCATTACAGATGATCTACTTTTGTTGTTTGATATATGAATTTCTACAGATATATATATATATATATATATATATATATATATATATATATATATATATATATATATATATATAT
>JAYMFT010010622.1:0-31711 GCA_038088735.1 Panulirus argus
ACTAGAAAATAGATATCCTGAACACATTAAGCCCTCCCATATATATATATATATATATATATATATATCCAAAACCAGCAGTTGGCCAATGATTCATTAAGAACTCAATAAGAGAGAGTACAGTTCCCCAGTTTACAAGGAGTATCCCCGGCTTCCCGGGGTCAGAGAGCGCGAGTGAAGGGGGAAATAGATGGGAGGGGTGGGAAGGAGGGAAGGGGAGAGAACACCCACACAATAATGAATCGATAACCGTGTGACTTGTTTAAATGACCCCTCATTGATTTTCGTCACCATAGTCGACATGGCAATATAGATAAACTTTTGCTTTATTCCTATCATAAACTGTATAAACTAATATGAACCACCTTCCTATGTTATAGGCTGTATTGCAATATTTATACGTTTTACGCAACCACTGGAAAAGCGAATTCTCATTCTGACAAACACGCAATGATGTCAAACAGTCATACACTTACACACAATTCCTGACGGTCACACAATATGCAAGTTCCCACACACATGCTCAATGTCTACCGTTCATGGTCACGAGAAAAGTAAACACGATGACAACAGGGTATTTAAACCTCCCACCACAATCCCCACCACCGTCTCAGGCCCCCATCTCTTCCCCTCACCCTAGCCATATGTACACATAGATGCCACCATATGTAAACACAACCCCTCACACGGAGACATCAGCCTTAACTAAAAGGACTCCGGGCATAACCACTGGATTCTAGACGTATACATGTCACTGGTCGAACACATAAGCTGTCAAACGTGTTTGCAATCCCACCAACTGGGCAGGAACGCTTCCATTCGTATACAGGTCACTTCCCGTATACAGGAACACCAAATGAGTCCACCGCTTTATGTTATAAACCATCTTCCACCTTTACCAATGATTCCCATTTAAATATTCTCTGCGCTACGAAACCATCCTCATATACATTGCAGGTGTTTGCAAGTCTGCGTACATCACGGCTTTCACCGCTCCCTAAACCCTTTATAGTCTAATCACAGTAACCTTGCATGAGAGGAGTTCCAGCACACTATTTAACTCGACAGTTTCACCAGCCCATTGGGCAACACAACAATACCCATTTGAACTAAAATCAGTAAGAGTTACAAGTTTATTGCTGAACTGGTTTCTGTTGAGACGGAAAGAGAGACAGTTTGGTTCAAAATAACTTGTTCCCTCATGCTTGCCTTACAAGATGAAATAACAGCGAGAAGATTAATTCTTTGGGACTAACCATAAGATTATTGGTACTGCCCTTTAACCTTTATTACTGTCCTATGCTTACCAGGTAGGGCCTTAGAGGGTCTTCGGTATCAAAAACATACATGAAAAAAAATAATGGAATAAACTTAAACTTCTTAGGAGCAGCAGACATTTGTCTTCAATCTTCGCAGTACGGTTTGATGCCTGAAACCTTCCGTCGTTCAGTAAGCTTACTTTGTCCAACACAGCTCTGTCTGGGTCCAAGCTCCATTCGTGATCCTTTTATCATTCACGCAATCTGAGGCCGGATCCCGCAGGCCCACATATTCAATGCAGCCTGACTGATTGTGCAGACTATAAATATTCAACGAGATCGTGAAGAATCTCTCAACTGTCTGGACCATAACGTTTCTAAGGATTCGTATGCAAATCACTTAAGAGTTTCGGGCCATAGATATTTAATCTAACACCATATTATCTGGACATAATTATAACATCTTGATGTTTCAAGGGTGTTGTCTTAAAGTCTTCACGAACATTACTCCAAGACATTAATATTCTCAGTTTGCTGTGTATATTCTGGGATTCGGTGCTGCTAAATCTTTGAAGTCAAAGATGCGACATTTTGGTCGATGATTTCAACCTACCTTGTGTGTTTTGGTGACGGCGTTGAGAGCGTGGACGTCGTGAGCATGATGACGTCCGTGGTGGAGACACAGGACGCAGACGGGGAGGCGGCAGGTGAGGCAGTACATGGAGACGTGCTCTTGAGGGTGGTGACCGCACCGCCCTTCACGCTCCCGACGGCGGGCCCGCAGCAACGCCCGTCCCTCAGCCACGTCCACCAGCCAGTGGGCAGCCAGCGGACCGCGATCCGGGTGACAGGAGTCCCTACACGGCCCACAGTAGAACACTAAACATTGGTCGCAGAAAACCTGTGCAGGACGCGGTTCTCCTGTCCCCTCGCATAACTGACATGGCTCTGCTACCTGGTAACGCTCTAAGTGCTTGTCCACTACCGCCGCCAGCACCCTGTACCGAGTCAGGCCCTGAGCCCCAGCCTCGTCAGTTGGGGTGGACATCCCACACTGGGGACAGGAGATGGTGTACACGGGCGGGGGTGGAAGAGGCTCACTGTTTCCACCCACCTCGGGGGCGCCCACTAGGCTGGTCGGACGGGAGCTGCACGAAACACCCGAGTCGGCATCACTGAGCACCGACAGTTTATCAACCTCGGAAGTTTCGTGGATATCTTCGGCAGGAGGAGCACTCCCTTCCTCTTCATTTCGGGATGGTGGGACTGCTGGTTTTTGGAGTTCTCGAGCACAACCAAGACAAATGGGATGGCGACACACTAATAAAATTGGCACGTGGTAAAACCCGCCACATTGAGCACAACGTAATTCCTCCTCCATCGCGTTCACTGGCTCACCTCTCACTGTTTACATTCGCCAGCCGTTGAGGGACGCGGGCTGCCGAGTTCGGGAGATGGTGGCTATACATCTTAATTGTGACACATATTGGCATCTCAATATAGAATTTTTTTCATTTATTATCAATGGTAGCTGTTATTGAGAGGATGTGAGTTGTATAACAGTTTTATACATGTTTTATAACATTTTAAAACAGTATGACCAGTAGAAAAGGAAAACGGGAATACTTGCGCCTTTTTTAAAACTGATTACTATGTTCATAGGTCAGTTTGCCAACTTTCTATCCCCGATTTCCAAATATATAGAAAGGAAAGTTCTTCCCAAAATAAAATATATTCCCAGAATAAAGGCTATTAAGTGTTATTATAGTATGCGGTCTACCACGGTATCAAACACTAAAGCACGCGGTCTACCTCATGTACTACCTAACCTAACCTGACCTACCTAGGTTAGGTTAGGTAGTAAATGAGGTAGACTGTATGCTATAGTGTTTGATACCGTGGTAGACCGCACACTATAGTAGCACCGACTATTATAAACGCAATGTGAAAATAAAAACTACAAATTATATTGTAAAAATCATAAAATTCTCGGTATTTTTTTCCCAATTTCAAGAAATACTGGTTAATTTTTCATTAGCTGGCTAAGGGAAACTCTAGTCATGCATTTAAATTAGCTTTATAAACATCGCATAATATGACGGATAAATTCTCGAAATTATGATTTTTTCAAAAGTCTTTACTGAACTCTGCCGAATAAGCGTGGTTGATGGTGTCGAAAAATTATAATTTTACAAATAAGTGGACAGAACCTCAAGCCCATTGTAGGTGTTTTCCTTAATTTGCATTATATTTTCACGATAGGGCGAATGTAAGGTTACAAATGTCCATATCATTGTTACTTCTTTATGAATGACGCTACTGACGTGGTTACTAATGGTGACATTATTCATGAGTGATGGTGTTACTTTACTAATGAATTTTTGTTATTCATGTAAAGCCTCAAAGTTTATTGACCATATGATTTAGAATCAAAAGCACTATTGAACTGGGAAGGGAGCATGGCCAATGAGAATATCATAATCGATGTTGAAATATATAAAGAAAAAGAGCTCTTGAAGGAACTCAACCCAAATAAGGTCTAAGGCCCATATGGTACCTCAATGCTTGTACTTAATATGTTCAGAAAATCCTTGACAAAAGCCTAATGATGTTATTTCTAAAATAGTTTCACGGAGGAACTGTGTGAATGATGAAGATTTAAGGGAGGAACTCTCCTAATGTCATGGAATATAACAAATGCCATCCCTGTGATTTAGAGGATACCATTAATATAATGAAATATAAATGTTGTCCCCATGATTCAGTAAAGGGATTGTGTAAATGTAACGAAAGATAACAATTAAATGTTGTCCTTATAATTCTATGAAAGAACTATGTGACTGTAAGGAAAGGTAACAAATGGGGACCTGAAGATTTAGTAAATGAACCATGTTAATGTAGTGGAGACTGGCAGATGGACTTTCCTTTAACAAAAAGAAAAAAATATTTTAATGCTGACTTCTTACATGTAAATTACTTAATCAAAAGGCAATTGCATGAATTTTGGGGTTGTAGGAACTAATCTTTGAAGGGTAACTTAGATGCAGGTATAAATCTTAACTAATAAAGAAATTTTGTAAGGAAGTAAACAAATCCCTAGAGTTGGTCTTGCTCGCAGAAGATAATAGTCAACTGCAGTTTTTCAATTTGTTTGCATTCACAAAATGTGTTGCTTGAAGTGGTGGATCAATTTTCTTTTCTTTTTCAGTAACTAACATGGCCTGGGCTTTAACTGGACCTTGATACTGTTCTGGTGTGCATCCTCTGAACCTTCTGTAGAGTGCAAAAATTGGTCTCTCTAATCTTGACCACTTTTCTCAACTTCCTTTACATGTTATCTCTCACAGCAGGGATTATCTAACCTATGTAGAAGCTCTCTTTATCAAAAATATATATGCAACACACTTCAAACTAATGTGACTGTGTAGACTTCATTGTCAAAATACTTGTAACTTTCATCAATGAACATTAATGAATTATCAAGAGTTAATAAGCTTATTAAACAGATACAAGTAAAAGTTTTGGCAGTGAAATATAATGTCAATTCCAACATCAACAAAAATATATTCACAATCAAATATATTGACTGAGGTAACTATTAGTACTATCACACATCTGGTCATCAAGTACAATAGACAAGCAATTTCTAACAAGAGAAAGTGTTAACATCAACTTACTGGCAAATCTGCTTACTATCTGGTTTATTTGGAATTTTCATAGTTTTGGAATGGCTAACTTTCTATCACCTCGCAACTCTTAGATTATTCCTTTTACTTCTAATTATTGTCCAATCTTTTATTTCCTCTGGTGTATAATAATTCCCGTGTTTTCATCCTTCTCAATACCTACTTTACTTTTTTTTTTCTTTAGGGTTTCTGCAATGGTTTACTCTCTTTGAAATTAGCATGTTTTTTCCACTTATTTCTGATATGAAATACATTGTGGTATTTTGTTTCTCCAACCAAAAAAGCTGGATTTATTCCACACTCAATCAAATCTTTACATTTCAGTGCTGGACTATTTTGATGTTTTACCATGTATTGATGCAAGCAGGAAATCTTTACTGTCAAATAAATTAATATGTACAGGATCAAAATGCAGTATCTAAATAAGGAGTGCACTTCTATAAGATGTGCTAAAGTCAATATTTTATGCTTCAAAACAATCTAGTGAATTTTCTTTGTGGTTATTCAGATGACATTCCCTTTCATCGCCCACATCAAGAACTGAGGCTTCATCATGCATGCGTTAGAAGTCCCAGCAATCTATAACAATATCTGGCCGCATGAAATTCAGTACAATATCTGTAAAATTATTACCAAGTTAGTAATTTTATTATGACTTGTGCTTCCACTGCTTGGCTAAACTGGCATTTCCCATGGGATGCTGTACATTGTGCTTTTAAATGGATTTATACCAAGCAAAAGTATACATTATAAAGATATGAAAAACTAGATGCTGGTTTTCTTCAATCTGCTGAAGCATTTGATAAAGTAAACTATGCAGTTCCATTAGAATAAGCAATGGAACAAAGTATAAAATATAGAATAAGTTAAATGGATCATAGAATTTCTAACAAGCACTATAATGGTGATGCTTTTACAAAGGACAAACAACATACAATTGAATTCAAAGAGCATATTGATAAGATACATGTAAATCAAAATACAAACCCTTGATATTCTCACTGGTCTATAGGTTAGGGTCAGGTCCCCAAGTGTGAAAACCTCAGGGTTGACTCACGTCAAGTAATAAGCTGTCATCTTGTTCCAGCTGTGGTGCTATAAGTGAAACAAAGTTGATGCCCTCTTATCTACCAACCACAGCACTGATGAATAACTAGGTGAACGCTAACCACAAGACCAAAGAAGCATTTAAGATGCAGGTAGGCAATACAAATTCAGCAAACTGAAAACTATAATGTTCCAATGACTGGTTATTCTGCTGAACACTTCATTAACTTGCAGAAATTCCATATACCCATTCTTTTTATGGTCATCAAAGCACACATCTGAATTCTGTACCATCTGCTACTGTAAAAATTGCAGTACAAATAGGTCATTACACATAAAAAGTAATGCTTATCTGTTATGTTCTATATCAATTATCAGCAGAGCTGCTTTGTCTGTGGGCATGGCTAGTTGATGTGCTTCCAGTTTTAAACCTGCCCTTTGGCTGAGCAGCCTTCTATGTTAACTTAAATTTTAACCCCTTTGTTCATTATAAAGAAAAAAAAACATAGTTCTGTGGCTGATGAAAGTAGCAAATGGAAGCATTTTCCCTTACATACAGAACAAAAGGAGGAATAACTGAGGAAATTATAGAAGGGAGCCTCAGCAAAGAGATCAAGCAGTGGGAATTTGTTGTCAACTCCACCATCTAGAGCCTCAGAAACCAAAGGTTTAGCTTTAGAAATTTTATGCTGACAGTGAAGTGCCAGTTTATGAAAAAACTACAATGATGTAGACAAAAAGTGTTGCCCAAGTAGATCAAACTTCATAAGAATAAGATTTCCTTGCATGATGTTATAATCATAGCCCAAAGCAAGGTACTTCATGATGACAATTGCCTTTAATAATGCTTCCTGAGGGATATACTGAAACTGATCTCCTTGGGTTTTGTGTTCCACATGAAAAACAAAAAGAACAGGATTTGTTTTAGTATGCTAAAGGATTGTCAAATGAGGAGGCTAGGGTGTTAAATGAGGATGTTGAAGAACATATGTATAGAAACAATGGTGTTCTGTTGTTAAACCAACTTACAGACTGTGAAATACTGCAAAAGGTGATGAATCCAAATCAAGGGAAAGCAAATTAAAGGGATAATGATGATTTGACATACAGGACAAAATCTCTATTGATAAGTGTATCAGACTTACTAAGAAACTATTGAAAGGTCAGATATATATAAGAAATTTACTGAACATGATAAAAATCCTGAAAGGACTAAACCTTCAAATTATACAAGTATTGCTTCATCCACCCAAGCCAAAGAAATCCTGCAAGATGCTTCCTCATCCTAAGATGAAATCAAATTAAAGACATTGCATCCTACAGCCTCTGCTTTGTGATTGGATACAAACTGATAATTAGAAAATCAAATATCTACATCTCATACTTTATGTTTTGTTTGTTTCTATATGGCAGGCTAATGACCCAATTACAAAAGAAATCTGAAATCAAACATGGCTTAGGTCCCAAGAATTCCAGATTTGGATTCTGAAACCTACAGTACTAATGAGCTAAGTAATGAGTGAGATGATAATGAAAACTTTCACTTCAGGGGACAGAAAGCTAATATTGAAAATGTTGAATGCTTATGAGAAAAATTTAATACTGCCATGTTGTAACTATCCAAACAAGTTGAAATGAATAAGCTAGCAAGAAAAGAAATGTAACTGTACTGTCAAAGATGAAGAGAAAGTTATATGATAGTCTATGAATGGAAAAAGCAAGAAGGACAACAAACCAATGTTTTTGACCTAAAAGTCACAACCACGGGAAGGAACAGAGAGGAGAGGTAAAAGGTATAATTTTTGTATGCCTGAAAATATATTGCACAGACACTACACAAAAATATATGAGTGCCCAGTAAGAAAGACAGCAAAAATTTAGAAAGACGGAAAATATTATACCAAATAAGAAACTTGGCAAAAGTAAAAACTGAAACCTTTAAAAGGAAATTGGATGACTGGCTACAAAAGTACTGGATTAACCAAAAAACTGACCATTATGGCCACACTGTTATAATACATGGGAAAAGCTCTGAGAAGTAAGGAAGATATAGTGAATGCTGTGCACTAACCCTACCCTAGGCAAAAACTTACTGTTGGTGCTCCCCTTTGCTCCCTTCACTCCTGATATGGAAATCCTCTTACTCAGTCTTGGAATAATAATGTATCTAAAAAATTATTAGAGAGTTTTCATAACTTTATTATGGCTTGTTTTGGCACTATATGGTTAAACCGGGATTGCCCACAGGGTAATGAGTTGACTGGCAACTTGTATCTAAATTATTTTGGTTAACTGAGACAAATTGTAAATATCTACTTATTCTACATTACTCATAAAAAGTCATTGGACATATGCATAACCTAATCAGGACAAATTTACAAGGATCACCGAATTGCTTCTGAACGTTTATACCTTACTCCTCAGATGATAAAAAAATATAATTTAGCAATATATAACTTCACATAGCACATTTTTGAAATCAGACTCATCCCAAATGCTGTCTGAATGAGCTCTTAACATATATACAGTATATAACCAAGGCTTTAATCAAGCAATATTTACAGTGTTCTTCAAATAAAATTTTTGCCTATGACTAAGAAATTTAAATGCCTGGATAAATTTCTATGTTGAAATTTTATGAATTCCAATTCTTTTCTAAACAAAAACAAATTATCGGTACTTGAAAATCAACAAAATGAGATTATGGTGTCATACCAAGTGTTAACAGCACATATACTTTCCCAGGGTGATAAATTCCAAATGTTCATTGGAAATGGTTCAGATTGAGGAAAGAATTTTATGCATGAGTATGTTGTGAGTCATGTAATTGCCAGTAATCTAAGATACACTTACAAGCCAATCTTGGTTATCATGTTGTACCTACGTATCAATATTCATCATTAACTGACTTAACCATGGTGAACCTACACATTTCTGTGATGATGTAGAAAGCATATTGACTGCAGTGTAATCTCACCTATGTTAAGCTCCTTGTCTAATATCAGAGTAGATGGTGGCAATACTAGTTGCATGCAGTCTATATTCAGTGTTACTATCTTCCCTAAACACAAAAAAAAAAATCATTCAAGTTTTGTGATGGCTGTAAACACAAAAATGAAAGTGCAGTATATATTTGCATCACATGAAGGACTTAAACCAATAATGAAATTTACATTAAGAATGAACCATAATACTCTGTTAATGATATACAAATGTCTATCTTTACGAAAACAAAAAACAAAATCACACTTATACATTATGTATTTCAGTGAAAATGTTAGAAACTTTCTATTTATTACTAATACAAAAATTCCCTTTTGAAAGTGTAGTTGAAATCATCTTCAAGCAACATTTAGTTGCCTTGCAGATCTCTACGATAACCATTTTAATTTGGTAAAAGTATAACTTCCTACATGGTGCTCAATCACGTCACTTTCTGCGCCTGAAACATAAAAGAATACATTCAGTTCATGATTTGAGTTCTGAATTAAAAAATTACGAAATAACATCTGTATGTCAACCAACAAATAAGCAACCTTTTCTGACATTCACAGTAAGGTGGTGAATATAGAATGTTCTCCAAACATTCTGACAACCAACCATCTGCACATTTTCAATGACATTTGAAGAGCTTTGTATATAGATCTAAATATGTAAGTGAAGTTAAGTGAAACATGCTTGGAATGAAAAAGAGGAGGTGTGAAAAGAATGAAAGGTTGCTTATGTAAATATACATATGGATAAAAGTAAAAACAGGGAAGCAGGAAAATATGAAAAAGTTTGAAAGGGTAACACATAAACTGAAAAGGAAAAACCTTGTACATCATGAAAGTAGGTACAGATAAGTGCTAGAAATAGAATCTCTTTCACACAGAAGCATTTCCAAAGGTCAAAGGGTCTCTACAAGCCAATGAAGCAGCCAGTAGTGATATTGCTCTAACACTCACTGATGGTTCCAATCAAGAATGGAAAGCCAGCATGAAAAACTAGGTATCCACTCTTCAACCTATACTTCCTGCTTTTCTCATTGCCATGGAATTTGTTAATGTCTCTCAGAAAGATAGTATAATTGTATGTGATTTCTATTCTTCTTTGATAGCATTTAACTCTTCAGCACCGTAATATACTTGTCAAAAGCATATCAAAAGTATACAGAATTATCCACAGAGTCGATAAATATTTTGATTCCTTAATATACAGGGCTTAGAATGCATGATACAACAAATGAATCACCAAGTATCTGTGTCTGTGAAGTTGATTATACTTTGTGTCTACATTTTTATGTTGAAGTTTCCTGCCACAAACATAATTTCTCATCACGAGCAAGCCTTAAATGAAATACGAAAAGGAAAAACATAAAGTAAATCAAACAGAGGAGTTGAGTCCAGATTAAAAACAGTCATCTAAAAAAACTCCTACAAAACTTTTCAGAATTAAGGTGAATGGAAACTGTCAAAACTTGATCCATCTAGCATCACTTCACTGTGCAGGGAAAACCCCAAACATACGACTCCAACATAAGATCAGTGGGCATTCTGATGATGTGGTCGAACTCAGGCAGGGCTATAGGCAAACACGGGGGTTTGCTATACTTTATAAAACCGAACAAGATGGAAATCGGGGATCAAACACATATAGGTTCGAATCCTGGCTGTGGCAGCCAGTCCTTAGTCCACCCAGCTGTTCATCCTTCCCTAGAGAGTGGTCAATAAAACAGGTACCTGGCATTGCTATGGTTTGTGTGTGGGCATACATGCACGAGGGTAAAGGCTTCGTAAATATATATAAGGTTAAGAGACAGGGCAACAAAGGTGTAAAATTCTCTCCCCATTATACTCAAATAGTAATCACTCTGTAATTGACTGATACAAAATCAATGAATTCAGAGACAATTTCTACCATACCTTAAGTGATGTCATAGATAATGGATACTGTAAATAGCACACTCAAGTAACCGATTACATAATTTAATCATTGTGACCCATTTCCAGGCCCATATGTGAACTTTTTTATCTTATTATGACACCACCATCACAGTATCAGAGGGAAGCACTATAAATTCATTAGTTTGGGGGCAAAAATTGATCAATCACAAAACATATGTGCCTTTTCAGAGATTTCAACATCACTGAAAATTAATAGGTTCTAAGGAAGGAAAGTAAGGAGTCCATACATAAAACTGTTTTATCTGGCAAAGGTGGAGCCACTAAAAAAATCAAGGAACTTATTGAATATTTATAAGGCATCTAATTTAAGTCACCTGTTCAGCTTCTTGAAGCAGTAATGGAAACCTGTTACTGAATGGGAAATATAAACAACTCCTTTCCCACTCCACTAGAAAACCTGAGTGCCACGAAGAAAAGGAACAATGATGTCTCACTAATTTGCACTTCATCATAATGTAATGTGAAATGTTTTGCAATTATGGTAGTACAAAAAAATACATTTCAATTTACACCTGCTCCAACCTGAACTTATGCTCAATGATGATCATTAAAGCAATCCAGATATCTGCAATTCTAGCATCAGTAAAGGCCTTTTTCACTACTCAGCACTACAGGGTGTAGGCCATGAAAATGGTTAAAGGTGGTAAGCCAATTAGAGCCAGTGGTCAAGACTTTACATCTAATTTTGGATCTTTTTGTGCCTCCTGACCAGAAATGACATTCTTAAGAATGTCTATTTGCTTTCATACGTCATAAACAATGCACATGCCTGTGATGAATTCATCCAGTACCAGTGATACACTGTGACCCTTAACCACTCATACTATCACCAATGACGTCTGGTCTTTTATTTTCACAACTACGAGTTTCCTCCTGAGAAAAGCACCATTAGATGAAGAAGCACTTAAGTCACCATATAAACTGTGCTTAAGTGCCAAGTTCTGGATAAAAGCACAGTGCACCTTGCCCATGCAATCTGTATAATAAGCAAGTTACTGCTAGACAAAGCACTTACCCAGTATCTACATAATGTGCTAGAAGCATCCAGTGCAAAGGCCTAGAATGTCATCATAAAAGGCAAGTTCTGTTTAACTAAGAAACAGCCTAAGCCTCTCATCCACATGAGAACAAGTGGATATAGATGGAAATTTTGCATGGACACCTTCCAAATTAGCAAATGTAATGGTAGGTATAAGTTGTTGACTTTTTTCTTCATAATTGCTTCCTATTTCCCACATTAACAAGATAAGACCAGGAACAGTTGTTGATAGCCATGAGGAAGTCTAGTGCCATGAATAAAGATGGTGAATAGGTAGTCTGACTTGCCGACTGATGACCAAACTGGATCAGAAGGTACGACTAACTTTACCTTTCACTTACCTTACATTCATCTTAGAAGTATCCTTACCTCCATCTAGTTGGTCTAATTTCTAAATATGATTGAAATTAAACTGACCAAGCTCAAACTTAGATTAGACTGAATAGGATCAGTAAGGACCAATAGTACTTACAAACGATATATAAGTAGCCAAGTTTATGGTGAGTCTTTTGATAGCAATGTGAAACTAACGGCAAAGTTAAGCAATGCCTAACTTCAGTTTATGGTGTATTCTTATAACATATAAATACAATATATAGTCACTAGTACAAGAAAAGCTTTATTATCTGGCATTATTTAACCAAAAGGCTGTTATATCTGCAAATTCTAATATCTCCATATGGTTTTATCTACCATGATTCTGACCACACTTGAACCTTCTTGAAAGTTAACACCACTGATGTAATTCCTGCCGTTACTACTTAGCAGCACTGTTTACAGTTTTTCCCACATGGGTTCAGTTGTTATCCACCATAACAATGATTGAAACTCATCATATCCATTGACTATGCCTTTGAATATTTTCTAAATTCTGTAGTTATGGCATTTAATTCTAGCAAAATATCACTGAACAGTCCTCTTCTAGCAATGGTGTGAAACATATTAAACTTGCTCTAACACGACAACAGAAAACTGAGATTTGTAAAAGACTGAAAAGAGATGAGAAGCAAACTTTTCTAATGATTACATATATAGACCTACCTTTTGCAATGTGCAGTTTGCAGCACCCTACTTCCTCCCAAATCTCCTTTTAACAAACAGTTTAACATTTAGTACTGTACAAATGTATTTCAGAATCATGAAACTGTCATGCTTTCACCTGGACACTTAATTGGTGAGGCATTTATCTCCTACATGCATTTACTTATACACATTTTTATAACCTTTATTATTGTTTGAAACTATTATTATTATAGGAAGTACATTACACATGACAGGCTGATAGTGGTTGGGAGTAAATGAGGTCACTTACTCATCTGTTCCCAGCAAAACTTTACTGAAGCGGGAAATGGTGAATAAGTAAGAAAAAATTTAGATTTTCTTTTTATACATATCCGCCATTTCCCGCGTTAGCGAGGTAGCGTCAAGAACAAGGGCCTGAGCCTTAGAGGGATAATCCTCACTTGGCCCTTATCTCTGTTCTTTCTTTCAGAAAAGTAAAACAGGAGGGGAGGATTTCCAGCCCCCCCACTCCCTCCCCTTTTAGTCGCCTTTTACAACAAGCAGGGAATACATGGGAAGTATTCTTTCTCCCCTATCGCCAGTACTTTAGAACATTATGAACGATTTAGGGTACTTTAGTACATGGGCAGGAGTGGGTTGAAGGGTCCTTTCAAATGGGTTGAACCAGGGTTTGTGAAGCTATCAAAGTAAAACATGAAATAGTCTATGGGGCTATGGTAGTCTATGATTTTGGTACATACTATGGTAGATAGCAGCTAGTGATTATATGTTTGCAAATAGGGCCTTATCAAAGCAAGAAAAGCAATCAGGTATATATAAAAGAACATAAGTATAGTATGATAATAATAAATTTCTTTTGAAATATCCTACGGAAACAATCTTGCAACTGGTATATTCTCAAACATGGCATGGCCAAGGTTCAGCAAATACCATACAAAAAAGCTTTTCCTGTACATCTGCAGTAAATATTAAAAAAAAAAAAAAAATAGTCTCCAAAATTGACAGTCACATCTTTTTTAACATCAAATGTCAACATTCTTTCATATATGTCACCTACACCCTTTGCAAACACTCATTTCACTTGCAATCTCCCTCTAATATTCATTTCACATCCATGCTGTCATTCATGCCAAAGACTGCAGTTACTATCTCACGTTACAACTAACAATGAATGGATGTGGAAGAAGTTTGTATACTTTGCTGGTAGTTTTATCATTTCAACTCTGGGTAAAATGTGGTTTCACATTAAATAAGCAAAGCCTGCATTAATTTAAAGAAAAATTTACCTAAATTAAACAGTACTAACTTGTTTTCATAACTACCAATGAACATTATAAACAATTCATTTTAAATACAGTACTCTAATTTCTGAATCTTAAGATTTTTTTAAAAAGTTTCATGTAAAAGTGAGAAGTTTCTTACAAAAAAACAACAGAAAATACTGTATTCAAAACTGCTTTCACCTCGCTGGTTTGGATGAGGAAAATGAAGTAGTTTTTCTTACAGGGCACCTATAAAGGCGATGACGTGATAATTCTATAGGCCTTCTGAAACCTTCCTTGCACTCTAAACACTGGAAGGGTTTGTGTGGACTGTGATGTTCACGGAAATGTGACTGCAAGGAGCTCTGGAGTTTGTACGAAGATTCACAGAAGAGGCACGCAAATGGCTTTTCTGTAGTAGAGAACTCAGTACATGTTGTATTTTGCAGTTTAATGCCCATGCGATACCTAGTTTCTACAGTGCCTAGTCCATTGTCGTACACTAGCACAGGCATGTGATATACACGCACATGCATTTTAAGGGCTAGAGCGGATTCACATCTTGCTCGGCAATACATGCATAGAAAAACTTGAGCCCCTTCTTCCTCTCTAATAACTCCAACTTTAAGCTTTTCATCCGGTGAGAAAAAGGCAGGATCAGTGTCAAAAACAATATTTGGTGGCGGCTGTGTTTGTTTTTGAGGGAGTGGCCTCTGGTTGCCACTTCCATCATCATCTACATCGATGTCTGGTTCAACCTCCATGATCATTACACCCTGCGGATAAAGCAATAGATATCAATAACAAAATAACTTATGCACTATGTGCACAAAGAAACTTTAATTAATTACATCTGCTACATGCAATTGCTGTATCATCATTTTCAATTTATGGACCTCCAATATTTCTAATGCACTTATAACACGGTCCACATCAATACCAGAAGTATGCAACTAAGCAGTTAACATTAATACCAAACATGAATAGTGTATAGTGGAATTTCATTTGAAAACACTGTCAGAAAATTGTATTATCTTCAGGTAAAGGGAAATTAAATATGCAATTCTAATAACTTTGTGCATTTCACAACATTTGAGATATACAACTATTAAGACAACTATTTTAAAACATCTGAAATATATAGCTATGAAGAAAACATATAAATCGTTTTCATATTGTTTGTTTCCATGTCTAACCAAAAAGGCATGCTTACACTGGTCCAAGCTAAACAGGATATATGCATTCTTCCCCCAACATATGACATTGCTCTGAGTTTAGTAGAATATAGGCAACCTTCCCCTAAGCATTTTAATCTCTTGTTTATTTGTCATCTCTCTACATAACAGTGTGACTGAGCTAACATCAGGGTTTCAAATATATGCTGGAGCACTGTGGGATTTTGTATGTCTGACTACCAAATGTTCACAATTAAAAACTAAGTGCTAAAATTTCTGTCTAGAAGGAAATCATCTTTGAATGTAATATGCAACCACATCAAAAAACTTTATTTTTGAATTATCAAAGAAAGACAATACATTATATATCTTCATCATGAATGTCATACAAAAGTTTTACAGATATCCATTTCTAACAAAATGTAAAATACTTTGTCATATTATATCTACATCAAAATAGTATGAAATTACAGAATCAGCTTTTTTGTTCACACTTGAGGAAATCCCATTGACTACCATAAATAATACCATTTATTTTTTCAACGTTGGAAGTTCCACTCGAAAACAAAAGTCCACATCAAGGCCTGGTCTTAATTGAAATATAGAGATTATTGAAAGGGAGAAATAAAGACAAGGGAAAGAATTTACAAATATTACTAAATCTCCAGAAGGATAAAGCAATGTTTACAAATAAAATATGAAAATGTTCAAGATATTTTCATGTTATTTTACAGCACCCTCTAGTACCCATTTTACTTGTCATAAACTATCTGAAGATTTTTTATTTCACTCTGTTTATAGAAAAAATATCTATCCAAACATTTCTCATGTTTTTATGATGCAAATGCACTGCAGGCACATTGAATTTACTGCATCAAACATCATTTCACAATACATTTGATGAATAAGTCTAGGAAACTGTCTTTGACCAAAAATAAGTCTGTAAAGGGTGAAAAGACTACTTTAGAAAAATCTACTGAAGATGGTGGTGCGAAACACTGGTATTGGTACAGTGTGGTCTACCCATGACTTACAACAAGATACTGCCTGATGCAAGGCTAGCATGTACCATTCACCAAATACCTTGCTCATTTCAAAATGATGTTGGTATAATAATCAATTTCAGATAGACCCAATATTTCTTCAGTCTAACTTTCATATCATGGTTTTAGCATTCACTCAACATTTTCCATGTTCTCTTCTAATCTTTCTTTTTCACAAAAAGTATAAAAACAGAATTTCTTTCTTAAAAGATACATTCCTAAAGAACATTCTATTTCTTGCTAGTTTCCTCTATCCTTCCTAATGAAAAGAAACAAGTAACATGGCTGAAATTAAACTAACATCCTAAACATCTGCATTATCAACATTTGTTGAGATTCTCTCTTGTTACTGACTGTCAAACCATGAGATTCATTTACTCTATCATTACATCTAACCCAAATAACAATAAAATCTGACTTGGTTTAAAACTATTGTACTCTTTTAACATTTCTGAACAAGTTTCATTAAAAGCATTAATCATTAATTAAATTACAAGATTGCAAAAGATTTAAAAAATATATAGATTTCTGATACTTTCATTCATCTTTAAGTTACAATGAAATAAGACTTGTTTATAGACAACTATCACTCTACCAACATTGTCTTAGCAAGTTACAACAGGATAAAAGAGATGGGTTAACAATATTTGTCCACCTACCCTACACCTCAGTCTATATCTAACGGGTCTGAATGTTCATCTTACTGCCAAGGAATTAGCCAGCTGCCTCATCATCATTCTTTACTACAATATATAGATGAGGATCTTGTGCATGTGCATCTGATAACATTATGTACATCTGAGAGGCTTCACTCCTCCTACTGCTTATCACTTCAATACTTTCTGATTTTAAGCCCTGTACTGCCTGTTGTTCATCCTTTACCATCATGTATTCTTGAGAAAGATTTACTGTATCCTCTGAGCAGAAAGAATCTGGAAAAACTTTCATAGTTTGATGCATTTTATCCTGTTCTGGACAATTATCTACACTCACTAAAGCTGTATGGGCCTCCTGTAATTCTGCCACTGGTGCACTATTCTGTACAGATGAATGATCATTACTTAAATTGGTTTCTTCTGAAATTTCCTGATCATTACCAGAAAAATTTTCACTCATGATTTCAGAAACTACAGGAGCTGACTGATTATCAGTATCTGGTAAAGTCTGAGTGTATGAATCAACATATTCATACGTGCCAGGGTCAACAGTTGCAGCCATAGCCTGCTCTAGGACATCTACAGAACCCTGAATAATTCCAGGAGATGAATGAGCTCCAAGGTCTTCTCTAACTATTGCCCGTTTTAATTTAATTTGTTTCAGTCTGCTGGCCTCTTCTTTTGGATGATTTTTCTTGCGGTGGTGTTTTAATGCACTGTGATTTCGAAAGGCACTCCTACAATAAAGACACTTAAATGGCATTTCACCACTGTGTAATTTCCGATGAGCTGTGTAATGATGCCGTAAACTAAAACTACTACCACAAACTTCACAAACGAAGTTCCGAGCTCCTGTGTGTTTGACCATATGCTGTTTCAGTGTGCCACCATTTCGGAAATCCTTACCACATACGGCACACTTGTATGGTTTTTCTCCACTATGAATCCTTAAATGTCTCTTATAGGAACTATTAACAGAGAAATCTTGACCACATATTTCACATTTATAGTGCTTTTCCCCGGTATGGGTAACGTTGTGCTTTCTAAGGTCTGCCTGTCGGCGAGTGGTATAAATGCAAAAACTACAAGCATAAACTTTTGCTTTATCTATTTCATGGCTATCTACATGATAACGAAAACCTCCAGAAGAGTTAAACTTCTTTCCACAATATTCACAAATGTATTTACAATCATATAAGACATCAAAGTTTTTGGCATCACTTTTACAATCAACAGTCTCTGTAATCTTAGTTATCCTTATATTTTTCCTTGATCTTTTATCTGTCCCAAGAATATCAACACCATCAGCAATTATTTCTTTTGCTTTTTCTGTGAGTTTTCTTTTTCTCTTTCCTAAAGATGGCCGATTTGACATTTCTGTAAATATGTCAGCTAAAGTTTTCCTGTCTTGCAGAACAATACTTGTCTTTTCTGACTGGTTTTGCAAGTCTTGGTCTTTATCACAGATTTCAAGGGGCTCTGGTGCTTTGACCCTACTCTTTGGTGACTCTGACATTTCATCTGTATTTTTGCACTTCAGCCCATGGATTTCTTTATAATATAAATAATCTGAGACAAAGTGTTTTGATAAAGGTCCATCTGAAACTTGGCCTATTGGAAAAGCTTCACTGACAACTACATATGAATCATCTAAGTCTGGGTGCATATCCTTGTCTGTCAGGCATATTACACTTTCAGGCCCTGTTAGAGTATTATCTGGATCTGGTATCACTGATGACGTGCTGCAAGTCAAAGGCGACTGAAGCAAATCGTTTTTTAGTGTAGCAGTACTAATATTATCTTTAAAATCTGAGCATAGTGTCTTTTCACTGTTTATAATATCAACAACAGTATTGCTTTTGAAGAAAGATTCATTATCATTCTTAATTTCACTATCCAATTTTTCTGTAAATAAGTTTGTGTGAATTTTTTTTCCCTTTACAATCTGCTGACATACCAGACTTTCAGCACCCACCACTTCACTAGATTTTTCCATCATATTATTAGTTTTATCGCTGTCTTCACTGTACATCTCTTCTTTAATGGGTGCAATCAAACTCTTTAATGTTGGATCTGCTTCAAAGGGTGAAAAACTGGGGGTTAAATCTTTATCACTTCTATCAAAACCTTTGTTTTCCTGGGCCACTTTACCCAATCCCGAAATTACTTCGGGCAATGTTTCATCAATACCCCAATCATCGATTTTATTTCCTGACTGAATATTACTTCTGCTACCAACTATATCAGTCTTAGTAAAATGTTTGGTCAATTTTGAACCTTTACTCACTATATGCATTTTTCCCTGATTTTGATGACTATGGATTTTCAGATCCCACACAGAGCATTTGTCATCAATAAATTCTAAGTTAATATTACTACCCCAAGGTATAAATGTTCCATGACATGTCATACATGTCTCACAATACTGATAAAACACTTCAGAACTTCTTCCTTTACAGAGACAACATTCATAAAACTGAAGATGTGAGCAATCACTGCACTGTCTCTGTGTACAGTTTCTGCTGTTCTCAAAAGTTTCTATGCAATCATGAGAGGGTACTTCACCCAAACAAAAGGACAATGTTTGCTTGTACACTGAGTCAAAGCTATCTATTGTATCAGCCAGATCAAGTTTCACATTTTTATACTTTCTATCACAAGAACCTACAAGCTTTCCTATTCCAGCACAAGAAGCACTGCATTTGTCACTGTCCAAAATAGACAAAGGGCACCCACGCACTACTTTCATTTGCGAAATTTCATTCATCTTAGTATCATCCTCGTATGATTGCAGCTGGGGTGACTTTGATGAGAGTACATCTTTGATTACCTCTTCTCCTGAAACCTCCTGGCCCTGAAAATAAATGGGCCTCATGAATTGTAGGAAATAATACTTTGGAAAGATAAAAAGATGGAAATTCACTACACACAGATGCCTCTACCATCAAAGTCACCATTCCATTAGCAGTAACAACTCATTCACCCATCCTAAAGCAAACAAGCATAATTTCTATAAAGTAAAGTCTAAGTTAAAACAAATTCACCAGGTAAGTTCTTACCTCAGTATCGTTATCACTACTGACATCATGTCCATCTTCGGATCGTGACAGTGCTCTGCCCCTCCCTCGACCACGTCCCCTACCACGACCAATGTCATCAGATCGACCTTTCCAACCTCTTCCTCTTCCTCGCTTCCGGGCTGTTGTTTGTGACATCTGGATACACCGAAGGCATCGTGGCTTCAGCATCTGCATTGAAAGAAATATTCCTCACAAATTTATCACTATCAGAATACACACTGTAGTGCAGTGAAAGTTCCCAAAAGATGTATGTTAACAGTGGAGTATGCTTGTTAACTTGTATAATAAGAGGTTAATGTCAGGTACCACTGTGTTGTCATAAATATTACTGGATGATTTTGCTAATGGTGTACTTAAGTCATTTCCAGTACTGAAGGGGAAATTAGTCAGTTAGAGAATAACAGATGAGAGGAATTTCTAAACGCTTAGGAAGTTTGGACAAGATTTACAGACTATAATAAAGGAAACTCCATAGTCATACATGAAAGCCGAATGAGAATACACCTGAGGAACACACATCCGAGGAACCCTGAATAACTACTTTGTTTTTTCTCACCCTATATTCCTTTCGTCTGAGATGGCTATATACCTCTATGTCCAAAAGATCCTATATGTGCCATGCTATCATCTTACATGTTCAACAGTTCTTTAAAAAATTCTCCTCATCCTTTTCTTTGCCTGTAACCACTTCCCCAACAGCTCCTCTCACTGATGCTCCCATTTACTTTCTTCACACTATCCACCTCCTTTTGAAACATTTTTTTTGTTCTTCCTGAAGTTTGTTGATACTCTCTCACCCCATCTCTCATCTGGCCTCTTTTTCATCCACTGCACTTAATTCTGACCTCCTGCCATTTTCTCTTGTACATCTCCCAGTCACTAACAATCCAATGATACTCATATAGGAAAAAAACTGGTTAGTTTCATAAGCACCAAGTTATTTAAAATAACATGATATACCTTACTCTCTCTTGCAGATAAGCAAAATAATTACAATGCTAGAACTGTTTCTATTTTGAAATCATTAAATGTAAGAATTTAAAACCAGTCCCATGTCTCCTAAATTGAGGAGGAAAAATTTATATGAGAATAGGACTAAATAATTGAAAATCAAATGACCCTGTGACCATGGATATTGTACAGTATTCATCAAAATTGATCTATCAGCAACAAAGCAATGAGCTTCCGGTGTCATGTTCAAGGATTCATCCACACAATCTATGGGGAAAGCTTTACTTCAGGATGAGGTATAAGATCTCAGTAATTCTGATATCCCACTAATGATTCTAAAAATACCTTCTAGTTCCTTTGATTTCCCCTGCCTGTTTATAGGAACAACTGCAGAAAAAAGATCTAATTTAAAATATGCTCCTGGAGAGAACAAGTCCCTGAAAGTTTGAAGAATCACACTACACGTTCTGAAAGATTGAAACATTTTAGCAAATATAAACTAACTGAGGTGTTGCAACACTCTTCTTACTTCCATTCAGAACTAGAATGTCAAGGTAATGTTATACTCTTATGCCTCTTTTGTAGTTCAAGACTGGGCACTTCTGAGACAAAAATAAAACCTTCTAGTGGATGGGAAATAACCGTACATTATTTGAACTAAAATATGAAAAAAAAATATCTTTTAGTTCATGGACCATCAAAGAATGCTGAGAAAAGCTTACGTAAAAGTTCACACAGATTTCATTTTGAAAGTCTGGAATTTTTGATAACCATTAGTGAAAGGGTCATAATATGTCTGAAATTACCATCCTTTAGAGGAACAAAAATTCAGGAAAGGAAACTTAAAGTACAACAAAATTCTTGCTCACTAGCTTAAAAAGTCACTAAGTATCTGATGAATTTCAATATATTCTATGCAGGAAAATGATTATGCTTTAACAAAGGAAGGAAATTTACTGAATTCCACCTTAAGATTACAAGGCATGGTTTTGCAGGCAGCTCCATTCTGTATATATACCTGTCTTATGACCTTTCAAAGTGCAAATGGTTAGAAATCCTTTGGACACAGTGACTAATTCCATGATATTGCTTTCTAGACCTAAAAGCCAAGATTTTAAGATAAAAATCACTTCCTTTGGAATTTCAATTATATCTGAAGCACAGACGCCAATATACCCTTGACTTGTTATTAGGCTTAGAAATATTTCAAGGTACACAGTAAACACTGAAATTAATTTTGTGAATATCAAATACAATACCTTATCTGTTCTTGGATACTTCAGTCTTAGCTTCTGAATTGTTTCCAAAAATTTTGTGCGGACATCAGTCTTGGACTCTGTGAGAGTCTGCTGGAGCTCATCAATGATATCAAGTAGATGGTAACAAGCCTTGCATACAACCTGAAATGACAGATTTCAAAGTGTTATGATCGACAGTAACTAGTACATCCTTTCCTACATCTTCAAAGAATCATCCCCATATTTGACACTGGTTATTCTCACATCTTCAGGGGCTGAGGACTTTCAAGCAATGCTTTAAATATCTAATGAAGAAATCTGCTTGTAGATTTGGTTATCAATGTACAAAAGTTCCCTACAGCATGCAGCAAGAAGTAATTGTGTATGAAAAATATGAGGGTTGCCCTAGCAGTCACAGACACATGGAAAAGTAGTATTACACGGCAGCAGGAGAGTATGCTTCTCAAGGCTGGAAACAGCATTTACGAAATAAAAATCTGCTAACATAGGTCAAAAGGATAGTACTACAATGATGGTACAGTATTAAAAAAGCTGAGTTACAGGGAAAACTAGAGGCCTTGAGTATGCCCAACTTGGAAGAGAGAAGACTTGGGGTGATGTGATTGCAACTTTTACATCCCTAAAATCCACAGATGATGAAGACAATGTAAAGTTCTTCTAGAGATGTATAGGCTGACCTGCCAGAAGAATGCTTATAAATGAAACATAATGTAATTACTGTCTTTAGTTATCATAAGAATAGTACTTACACACACACTAAACAAAATCTAAAAAAAATCTGTTTTTTACATGGATCTATTATTTTGTCTAAAGGCATTAATTAAACCTGCTTTCTATATGCTTCATATGATCTAATGCTGATATCCTCTAAAAACACATTCTTCAAAATGAGGAGGTTTAGTAAGGAACACTTCCAAAACATGTGAACATACACAATACATGATATGTAAGTTACAATTCAGTGCACCAAAGGAACATACACAATACATGATATGTAAGTTACAATTCAGTGCACCAAAGTCAGTTTCTCTGACCTGTGAATGAAGTCTCCCTTCTTCTAACTTATATCCCAGTACGTCAGTAAGCAGCACCAAAAGTGGAGCATGTGAGTGATTCATGGAAGCCTTGATTGATTCATAGTTTTTATCTGACACCGGATTGCAACAAACAAAACATAAGCGACTTCTTTCAATTTCTTCATGATGTGAACCTTCACCCTGTAGATGTGAAAATAAAATTTCTTATCAAATTCTTCCAGATCAATCAGATTAAATATATAACATTCACAGACAAAAATCTTTGCCAAGTTATCAACATCTATACAAACAAAATTCGTCTCATCAAGAATTCACACCACAATTTTAAGGCTAAGTTCTGCATCAGGGAAGGGAAGGTGGCATGTATGGGCACCAAATGCTTCCACAGTATAATCACTCTTAGTTAAATTGTAGACAAAATAGTTAAGGGAAGTGCACTTTTGTGATGATATTACCATTTTGCCATTTTCTGCTGACATATATACAGTATCTGTCTGTATAAATGTTACTGAAAAAGTTAGAGATAATTCACATTAATAAATCATTGTGTTTATGAAAGAATAAAAACAAAACGAAAATCATTTCATGAATATGTATGGTAGAAAAATATACATGAAAACATACATAAAAGCAACACTGTCCACTCTTATCCCTGACAGCAGTGAAGCAGTAGCCCCTCCATAGGTATTACAAGGTTTAAGTTTCTTTTTATGCTGTTTACCTCTCATTCTGTAACAATAAAAACATGTGTAAAGGTACAAAAATTATGAATATTAAGGGTAGGAAAAAGTTGGGTGGATGTTTGAGAGTTAAAATGTAAGCTGGGTCAACTGACAGACTAATAATTTGTTTCAATGAAGCATGCAGAAGGCAAAACTGGCAATAAACTTGTCACAAGTCCTTAAACTTACACTCTTTTAGCAATGAAATGCACAAGGAAGTACCTGAAATAACTCTACGTAACGTGTCCTCTTAACACATGAAACATTGTCACACTTTTCCCTTACATTATTTTTTTTAAGCTGTTATGCTTGTTCTTAAACTTACCAAGTTCATCCACCTAAGATTTCACAAGATCTAGCGCTCTGTTCCTGAAGGAGTTCTTTGTAAAACTCTGAATGCATCTTACTTTACATGGCTTACCTTGGTACCTTGGTGTCCTCTTGTATGCCTATACTCATTTATTGCATAATATGCTTCACAATCTAGTTTTTCTATTCTGTACATCAGTTCATAAACTTGGATCATGTCACTTCTGCCTCTTCATTCCTTCAATATTGTCATTCCATGTATTCTCAATTTCTCTTCATATTCACATCAATGTATAGCTCACAAAAGTTGCAATGGTCTTTGCTGTACTTTTTCTATCATGTTACTGTTTACTTGGAGGGATGATAACCACAAAAATAAAGAACAGTGTTAACATGGTTTTACGTATTTCTTACAAAATGACAGAGAAGGCCTTATGTGTGATACTGCTTGGACCTATTACAGAATAAGCCTTGGAGGATGCACCTTTAACAAGATTATTAAATTTCACATTCCTTAAAAAAAATCTTTTCCTCCGATGCACTCCAATTATTAAGTCTGTATCCAAGTTGTTCTGTCCAAAATTGGAGCACATTAGCTTTCTCAGCACTGAACGAAAGTATCCATTCCTCAGATCATCTTATGACACAGCTGATATCCGTAAGCAGCCTCCTTCAATCTGCATGATTTCTTTTCTTAGTCAATTTTGTATTATCAGTACCAGTTTCAATATGGAATTTCAAATGCCTTCATTAATCACTGACAGTAAGAGTAATAAGAAGTTTAGAAAACACTAAGAAGTGTGATTATATACCATAATTCAAAATGTCAGTGGTCTGTTAAGACACAATTCAGATATATATAGAATCAGATATCCCTTTCAACATCCTCGAAAATTTATTGAATACGTGAATATTCAGTAAACATTGTACAAAAGTCAAAATAATTCTTCTTTCTTCCATACTTGCTCAACATTTCCCATTCACTGCTAATATTCACATATATTTTTTCACACATTTGCTATTTCCCACTTTAGTAAGGCTACACCAGGAAATGACGAAAAACTCTCATACACACATACCTGGTTTTCAACAATGGGCCCTGTCTGCATAAAGGCAGTTGCAGGACCTCCGAGTGATCCATCCTCATTACTATCAGCTGCAACAAATGAACTGCTTGCAGTGTTGATCATCCCCTGGTGGTGAGTAGGAGGGGGTGAAAAACCTTCATACACAACTTCTGGCGAGTCATTTGCACTGCCATCCCACTTTTCTGCCATCTGCCAAAGATACATACATTAAGCCTTCACTTCCTAAGACCATCAGCATAAACAGTGGTAAAAACAATAAATTTTCCACCATCACAGTTTTACAATTAAGGATAAGAAGAGGTTGATGGTTAGTTATGGAATGGATCTGAAAAAGAAGGGTCTAGTGCTGTTACACAAAAATAAGTGCGAAGCGTAATGAGGTACAATTGTATTGGGTATAGTTTCATCGTGTAGGCGTTGAGTATTTATGCTTGCTAGGCAGCATATTTCTACCTGGTTGAAGTGTCTGGCACCCTGCATTTTCCCGTAACATATCCTACCACTTAAATCATTTTTGTCATATGCAAAGTTGAGTTTAATGGTCTAAGTGCAAAATTACATTTTTCTGAACTCCCTCTACTTTGTTTGCTTTTTGGAAAATGGTTTGGAATCTGATTGATGAACAGCTTGTTTAGTTTTGATTTCTAGTTTCTCCCTTATACCATAATCAACAAGTAGTTACTGACAGTCATGGGAAATAATTATTACTTAAGGATCACTTTCATGATCACAACCTTCAAACCGACGGTAAGATGAAAAATCTCAAGGTATACCAAACTTATCTGGAATTTTACCCAATATCCACTACTTACATGAGGTAATCTTTCTTGTTTTCAAAACTATAGACATATATATAAATGATGATTTTGTTGTAATGATACTTCCCTGAGGTACGAAGAGCAAATCGTTACCAGAAGCTGATTTTCCTTTCTATGATAAAATCTTAGGCAGCTGTGACAGTGAAGAAAGATGTTACATTCCCAGAGTGACTAACATCAAAAACTAATCATCCCATTTATAAGATTAAATGTATATAATCTAAAATCTATACTTTCTGTGGTATCCTGAGTGAAAATAAAATTCATATTTTGCCAAATACACTCACTCACCCCTTCACAAATATTATCATATTCAACTCAGTTATCATTATATTTGCCTTCTTACAAACAGTTCATTTATTCATTAACTAAAAGGACCAAGATTTTTCTTCACAATTCCTAAACTTATAACCTACAGAAAAGTCTTAATATAAAAATATGGACTTTAAATTTGCCTCATTTAATTAGTACTCATTTGTGGGCAACTGAAGTCCAATTAAAACTTATAATTACGGTAGAAAATGGTAAAATTAACCCCAATGTCTTCTAGACGTTTAAAATCATTCAAATAGGGCAAATTGAACTGGATTTAGCACTCTAGCAGGCCATAAACCTGTCTAGACTTAGTCCAACTTGATCTGCATATAGTGCAAGGGAAAATCAAAATGTCATTGAATGAGCCTTGGGAATTACGTGTCCATCATAGCACAGATGGAAATATCACATTAATATCTCTCACCACCGCGAAACAGAAGCAGGAGTGATAAAAGCGCTGAAGGCAAAACCAACAGAGATTTGACGTCAATACAAAGCGGGCGAACCTTCCCAGCGACCGATCACGGCAGCCAAGGCAGCCACCTGGTAGCTAACCAACATGGGCGCTTAGAATTGTGTGCGAACATACAGTTAAAGCTAACTTTTGCTCCATTTTGAAAATATCTTTTATCTGTAATATTTATGCTTTCCTGTGGATCAAATACTGTTCTGATGACTAGAGCGCATACCTGTTTTAATTTTAAAATCTGGACAGCGTTGGCTGAAACAAACCATAAATCTACCCCAGACACAATCGGGAGGCTTTGTCCCGCACTGTATTGTACCTTAACATAAACCTGAGAGGAGGGTGCAGGGGTACATTGTATCCGGGCCCCGAGGTCCAAAAGGGGGCCCGGGAATTTCCTGGGATCTCAGAAAATGCAGAAAATCAACAGAGCGCTCCATTCCACTCATCTCTCATCTTCCATACCCTTTTTGGCCTTACAGCTCATGCTATAAAACCGTAATGGATAAAAACCAAGATGACTAATGGTGAAGGGGAAGGGGATCCGAAAGAAACTTTGTACCTTCTGATAAAATTCCTCTCAGTGGCCCTGCCCTATGGTGACGCAAGAATAAATAAATGTCGACAATGAATTATCTATAAATGCTGACAATAAATGATCTGGCAAAATAAAGTTTGACTCATCTGTGCCGACTGGTCGGCATAATGACATTGTTTTTATCTTCGTGGAACACATCTATCAGGAGTGATGTCTGTCAGTATTCTTTTTTCTGACTAAAGATACATTCAATCATTGTAATTTCGTTAAGCAATACGAATGGTAACGAATATTATTTACGTTTTGATATGTTTGAGTGTGAGCGAATGTGGCCTTTCTTTTGTCTATTCCTGGCGCTACCTCGCCAAAGCATTCTTTAGCTTTCATGTGTATTGCACCCAAACCACAGCTCCCTGTCCACATCCAGGTTCCACAGACCTTTCCATGGTTTACCCCGGACGCTTCATATGCTCTGGTTCAGACCTTTGACAGCACGTCGACCCCACTATACCACACTGTTCCAGTTCACTCTATCCCGTGCGCGTCTTTCACCCTCCTGTCTGTTCAGGCCCTAATCGCTCAATTTTTTTTTTTCACTCTATCCTTCCATCTCCAGTTTGGTCTCCCGCTTCTCCTTGTTCCCTCCACCTCTAACACATATATCCCCTTTGTCAACGTTTCCTCAGTCATTCTCTCCATATGTCCAAACCATTTCAATACACCCTCTTCTGCTCTCTCAACCAAACTCTTTTTATCTCTACAACTCTCTCTTACCATGTTACATAATAATGAATTGGTAATCATTGGTGAAAAGTATCTCAGGATTCTAAAACAGCTTCTGCATCATCTATCACCATCTAATTATTCTTATTTTGACATTATGAAAAATGTATACTGATATAAACATATATAATTTGATACGGACTGAGCAGTACTCCAGATTTCAGTTGTGTTCTTGCATGTGCCCCTAATTTTTGATTGCTGGACATGTTCCATACCTGGTCTAGTCGCTTCAGGTGTTCGCTGGCTTGATAACAGCGGATTTGTCTTATTTGTTTACAAAGATGGCGGCGCAATCCCAGGCGCCAAACTTCAAGAAAGCAAAACTTCATTCTACATGTATGAAACTTCCTTCTTGGCAACGCTATTGTAATATGCCCGACAATAATGATAAAATGTTATATCATTCTTTTGTAGTCTTAAATGTAATATTCTCTCCAGTAAGTGAAATAAATTAGTTACTATGATAGAATACCTGTGTACTATTTTCTCGCTATTTCTTGTGTAGGATTAATATTACCTAAATAAAACATGAAAAAATTACAAAATTCTAAAAATGACGTCACCGTCTTAGACGCCCTCTCTTCGATAGTATGGGAATAGCAACAAGATCAGTGCCTCTTCTGGTAGTTTAGTACTTTTATGATTTCCATTTGTGTTATTAATCTGATAAAGCGTATGAACATATGCTTTGTCTCAAACCATTGTGGTGTACATTTTTGTAGTAACCTAAGTCTTTTCTTTGATACACGGTTCTGCTTTGTCTAAGGTAAAGAAAAATACATTATTTGGTTTTTACTTCGATCTTTTATTGCATTACCAACAAAAGATTTAAGACCTGATTTCCTCAGTGGCGTTGTTCAGCTCAAGCACCTGCTTCACCAGATCTTCATCCTGCAGGAGGTGAGCCAGGGACACTAGGCTTGTCCGCAGATCGCACCTACTCCTGCCCGTCCCAGCGGCAATTGCCGCTACGGCTTCCTCCACGTCTTCTTCCGTCGCTTCGTCCAAGAAGTAGCTCAACGGCCGTTTCAGATGCTTCAAGAGGCCGTCAGCTTCATGGAACAAGTTGATGGAGGTCTTGTGACAGTCTCGCAGGGGGAAGTAGAGTCCGCACTTCAGGCGTCCCTCACTGTCGCGTCCCAGTAAGGTCTTGAAAGGGTACGATAGGTTACGACGCTCAGTGACGTGGACGCTGGAGAGGAATGGCCTTGAAACGTGAATCAAACTGGTGAAACACTTACCGGCCTTCCCATTTCGTTCCTCGCTCACATCCCAGGCCACAATGGCGGTATTACCGGGCCAGAAACGATAATGGAAGGTGCGGTGTACTTCCGCACGCGCCGTACTGGCTACGATGACTCCAGACTGAGGGGCAAGGCCGTCCTCCATGACAGTGATGGGTTCCCCTACGTGATAGCCAGGGTCAAAGAGCATTACCCCATGACGACCCGCCACACAGATCCTGACGCAGAGGAGGACGTGATCCTTGACGCAAATGGTCACAAGTGGTTCTTTAAATGAGTTGCACCATTCTACATTATCTACTTCCTCCTCGCACGAAACCTGAAAAGATTATAATTCAAATCATCGTATATCCAAGTTCATGGTTACCCAAAACAGTACAATATACTCTAAATTAAACCTGTCAGTGGCAATGAGGCTCTATATAAGTGTAAACAGGAAACTTTAAGATTATATCATGGAATTTGGGTATACCTGGTAAGTGGCGTCCTTGATGCCCGGGTAATTAGTCTCCAGAACAGAAAGCCTGGTGGCCAGGTCACCAGTAAGGCCCACACATGAGTAGCGGCCGGGCAGGAGTGGAGGGTCGTAATCTCGGTAGAACTCTAACAACTCCGGATACTCCTCACGAGATGCCACGTACTCCTTACTGAACCTGTGGACGATATCAATACAATGAAAATCATGACAAAAGACACTTAACTTCATTCTGTATCAAAATGACATCTTAATTTTCTCATTTCAACAACAAAAATTAATAATTTCGTTATATGGTTAAACAAAAATAAGAACCTATTTATTTTCGTCTGTCATACTCACACAAGGAAATTGGAGAAAGTGTCGTAACAGTGGGCGGCAAGGGCCTGATGGAGGTAGTGGGTGACGCGGACGTGGAACCGTTGGTAGTGCTGGAGGCTGGCGAAATTCAGCTCGGGACGTTCGCATCCCCACTCGGGCAGGGGCAAGGCCCGGTCCACTGGCCACTCGTCCTCTCCCCAGTCACTGTCATCGTCATCCTCGTCGTCTTCGTCCGTAGCCAAGGAAGTGTTCAGTGCGTCCCGTTCCCTGTAGCTCACCTCTGAGGTGCCCAAGCCACTGTGGTAACCAGATGATGACGATGACCACCATTCATAGTGGGTATGGCCGTCTTCAACCTCCGATCGGTGCTCTCTGCCAAGAGAAATGAAACCAGTGATAAAATATTAACAAAACGAGTGCTATCATTACTGAACTTTCACAATTTCAAGGCAAATGTCCGCCAAATCATGGAATCAGGTGATCGGACACTTACCCAGTGTCGCTGCACGCGTCTGTATGAGGAGCTGTGGGAAGCAGGGTCTCAGGGCAGAAGGAGGTGACGTCACCGCCATCCCCCTCCACGGAGGTCCATGGGTGTTCCTTTTCGAGTCAACTAGGCCAAGTGAGCCCAAGCTTAAGGAAGTTATCCACTTCAGTATGGACTGGAGCCTCTTTCAAAGTGGTCCAGAACGTTACGGAAGGTAAGTGGGGCTCTTCAGTGTCGTCCCCGACATTGCTGCTACTGCTGGCGAGACTCCCCGCTGTAAACACAGACCAAATTAACTCACGAGAAAATAGATTTATCGTAAATGTAAACAGTATACTACACTATCAAACCAGTAACACACATTCAACGCTGTACGAACATGTTACCGCACGAGTATAATTTCTTTTTAACGTGTAAGTAAACAGGGATCTAGAGCGATTACCGTTGCCGACCCTAACATATTCAAGGGCAGCCCTTGGTCGAGTCCACAGAGGTTCGAATCCTGACCACGGCAACCGATCCGCAGCCAACACAGCTGTTTTGACTTTCTCTAGGACCAGTCGATAAATTGGCTTACGACGATATATATATATATTTTTTTTTTCATACATATTCGCCTTTTCCCGCGTTAGCGAGGTAGCGTTAAGAACAGAGGACTGAGCCTTCGAGGGAAAATCCTCAC
>JAYMFT010010623.1:0-16891 GCA_038088735.1 Panulirus argus
ATATGTATATGTTGATATGTATATATATATGTACGGTGCATATGTGTGCATGTATGTATATATGTGTGTATGCGGGGTATGGGCTTTTCTTCATCTGTTTCCTAGCGCTACCTCGCTGACGCGGGAAACAGCGATCAAGTATAATAAATAAATAAAATAAATATATATATAATCTCGTCTTTGTTTCTGTACTGGAACTCGTTCCTCACTCTCTTCTGGACAATAGGTTTTTTGGAAGCACCAAGAAAATGTACTTCCGGTATTAGAGGTTTTGTTACGTCGGTCGTGGGAAGAAGAGGAACTCGGAGGTTATGGCTGGCAGGAGGAGGAACCCAGCGGGCGTGAAGTGGGGACGTGTGATGAGGCGAGTGTCGACTCCCTCACCCAGCAGGTGCTGGTGATGGCCGACTTCCATTTGGAGAAACTCTCCCGATATGGTAGCAGTATTTCTTATGCTGACGAATTAGTCTTTTGTATGACCAGAGTATCCTCCTTCCTCCCCCTCCCCGTCCCAAAATCATCCTACCTACCCCTCCCGTCCCAAAACATCATCATCCTGTCTCTCCCTTATCTCTGCATGATCCGACCTGTCTTTCTTCATCCGAGTACAAATCTTTTCAGTGTCTTCCGTTTAACATTCGTTCTTATATAACTCACGACCGTCTGCATTTCTTTCCAAGTTGATCAGAGAGAAACGTGAGTCGCAAACTGGAATAAATATATGAAGTTTGATAGGAAGCTTCGTCATTAAGTATCATTCAAATCAGTGTAACTTGCGGTCAGAATATGTAGGACATACCGCAGTTATTTGTGTAAACAAAGTGTCTAACCTTGATGTTACTTAACTAAACTTTTCATGACGTTAAAGTCATCGACTGGTCTGGTTTCAAGTTACTAAACCTGTGTAGTGTTGTCGTAAAGGCACGACAAATGCAGTTCGGCAGCACATTTGCATCAAGCCTATCCACGCTGGTAAAGACCAGTACCAAGAATAGCCTGTCCTAACTACTGAAAATATCATATATTGCTGATACTTACAGCCTCATTGTTATCATTGTGAGCATTTTTTTCTATATATTTTCGGCCCTGACAGTGCATTTTGAATAAACCTATAGTTATTATTATCATTATTATTATTATTGTAAATAAACTTAATCTTTATTATCACTTATTATTATCAACTTCATTTCTTGTAAGGGAACAACCGCAAATGGGTCTGCCAATAAACAGCGGTTCGCTGTGGTCTAACAACACGTCTCAAGAGGAACAGTTGTGTGCATTTTTTTTTTTTTTGGTCGTTTTGCCGTGTTCCTCCCGAACTCACACAAGGGTCTAGTACAGAAATAGAAAAATCCTATCATAATATTCTCGCACATGAAATTTGTTATCTGTATAGGGCTGTCGCGTTGAATGAAACAGGTAAGCTGATTTTGAATTTACAGTTAGTAAAAGATATTCGTGTTATAAGACTATAGCATTTGAGGCGTCTTAGTCTAAGCCTAGAACAATCGAGGATAATAGGATTGTACGCTAACGATATTTGCAAGGTTTACTTTGTTGAAAGCTGATAGTATTTTTACTTATGCATTCTGTTGTAACTTTGATAGTAGACATGAATTGAAAGTATCATTATACATCAAGATAATACCATCTGATGAATTAGTTGCATCATATCGTATTATTCAATGTGGCATAAAGTATAACATAAAGGCACTCGGTAAATTTCCTGCATAACAGCGAATTATTAGAACTGACCTCAGTGACAGGTTTGACGTAAAGCAAGGTCACAGCCCTGGAAGGTCTGGTGTATGATGAAGTGAGGACAGTTGAAGGTGGGTGACAAGGTCAGAGCGGCCGGTATGGGAAGGCTGGTAATGGATGACGTGGTGGGTGGAGTGGGCAGGTCGAGAATGACACTGGATCCCACACAACACAGGATCCACGCCCGCATCGCCTATCCGGTTCCATTCATCCCTCGTTGTCCTCTCTCTCTCTCTCTCTCTCTCTCTCTCTCTCTCTCTCTCTCTCTCTCGGCTGTGCTTCTGAGATTATTGTCAATATATTACCCAACAATTTCTTGCTTTTTTTAGTTTCTTGTGATATTGTTCATAGAGTCACTCTTGATAGGATGCTTTTACTGCTTCATTAACTACTCCATAATATTTAACTCGTTTCTACATACTGATACCAGATAACTATGGACACTTTTGGGGAAAATGTGTTGATACTGTTAACTGACAGCGCAGCTTAATTATTTTTTTTACCACTAATTATAGGGCATTTGATGTTACTTACGTAGCTAACCTCTACTTGAGTATCTTAAGATATTTAAACGTCCAGGATCTTTGAACAGTCTAGTTTTTTCTCGTCTCTTTCTCACCGCATTCCCAAGAACCCTCCACCTTCTTCCTCTAAATTTTATAAATCCCAGAACTCGTCCCATTGACGCCTCGTAGTAGCACTATAGCATCGGCATTTAATCGCTTCTCGCACTTCTTTATACTTATCTGGGAAATTAAGACCTAGTTGCTACACAGCAGGTTGGTGTAGTGAAGTAAATCTGAGGGAGGGGGAGGGGGATACATAAAGAGGGCTGATTATGGTACAGAACCCCTCCTGGATGGGGGAGGCAACGGCGGAAGCTGTTTTAAAAACCGTAAACGGTTAGGTTAGTTGATTTTAGATTTCGATAGATTAGGCGGTTTGCTTAGGCGCCATTCATAGTTATGATTTCACAGGCGCTCAAGCTGTACGTGTGTCTGGGTGGGGGGTGGATGGTAGTCGAGGGGCATTGTATGCTTTTAGAGATAAATGTCGATTCATACCCACTGTCAGATTTGTTAAAAATGATTCTTTCAGTTGTCTCTGTGCAAACAGCTCTAATTCATTGATCAACAATGCAGGACAATAGTGACTTTTCCCCAGCTGAATTATTCCAGTGCGTATCTCTTGAATACCCATTATTTGTCGGTACAATACATTATTAAAAATATTTTCTTTTAAACTTTTTTTCAAGTTTGTCATGAATAACTACTCTTTGTACTCGTCTGAAAATGTTGATAATTGTGAACGGCCCTTGCAGAGCAACAACGTAAAAATGACGTCCAAAAATCATGCCCTCTCTTTTAACTATATTGCAAAATAAACCTTCACTGGAGTGAAAATTTCACCCGAAACCCTGCGATACTATTTAGAGGAAAATGTATTTTGCAGTTGAATATTCTTTGACCTGATCTATGAATAGCATTAACATGATATGAATTTGTTTAGAATATATATTGTGAAAGCTAATATATCTGTATACAGTATGGAAGTTCTGGAAACAAAGTTCTCTTTTCTAAAAGCCTATATTATGGATCCCTACTGTCATCGTACCTCATGTTGCAATATATTCGGAACTGAGGGGCGATACATCAATGAAACTATTACAAATAACTTCCGGAATCCAATGTTCATATCTTCGAAAGGTCAAACTACCACTGCGCTAGCCCGTAACTGTTAGTAACAACTCCTACCTAGTTACTATATTAATGAGATGCATTGTTCTCTTTGCCCAAAGCCATCCACGGCCCACATGTTCTTTTGTTAATCTTTTATTAAACGTCTTGCCATTTCCGTGACCCAGAGCTGTAAAAGTAATACATTCGATTTTCACGTCATATTTCAGTCTTGTTGAGCATTTGAACAAACATGTAATTAAGCGACGTCTCTTTAGATACATTCATATTAAGGTGGAATTAATTTCGTCTATAAATGCAAGTTACGCAGTCGCTGTCTAACAATAGTGATGCAACAAAAAGTGAATACCCGTGGGAGCCCAGCCCAAGCGGCTAAGTCCTCCCACACAGCTGACAGTCTTTTACTACTTGCTAGTCACAACAATCAAGCGTTAAATCCATACAAGATCAGTCGCACCATCTTTTTCATCAACTGCGTTATCCTGGCGTTTTTGAACACGAAAAGTCTATTTGTGTTAAGTTTGCGACAGGAGCTAAGAATATATTTCACATGACGGTATCTTTCGTTTGTCTCAGAATATGTCCCCTTCTTACCTGAGGATTGCTTTGTTATTTACCTGATCTTCGCTCAGTTAGGGAATGTGCACATGTCTTTAGATCTCTTAAATACAGAAAAGCATACGATCATATTGCAGTTCAATGGTGGTATGTGATGTTCGAGATGACGATAAATTGAATGTTAGATTGAGAATAATCATTCGCGAATTTAAGTTCCCTCCTAATGACGAGGAATAATTGCCTGAGGGCAGGGCTGACACGTGAGTCACCAGTTAGTTCCATTTTCATATTTATTAGAGCTTAATCATCTTTTATACCCGTTCTTTTAAACGTGTTTAGGAAAATATATAATACAAGTATGATTATTCTAATAGGTTTCATTCCGTCAAATGTGATGAAGATGTACAGAATAAGAATGAACTAAAGTTAGGATGCGAGCGCAATCGTCGGTCACTAGACTGGGACGCTAGCTGGCAGTCCGACGTCAGCCCGAGAAGGTGAAGCAACGCTGCCTCTCCCGACACACGCCTCGACCACATATATCTTCAGTATGAACTGAACCACTGACTCCGATCCTTGTGGATGTGGTGGTGATCATGTGCCGTGCCTTATCAATGCCTTGTAACTTCGGATGACGTTAGACTGGTAATCGAAAAGTGAACTTACCTGTAGTTTGTGACTGGTATCCGTGTTGAGCTTACCTGAACGCAGGATTGGAATGTGTGATTTTGTCGCACCTATGGTGAACATAGAGGGAGAGTTCAGTGACCTTAAAGAGAGTGATCACCAAGCCTGGTGATTAACCAAGCAAGACTGGGAGAGAAGAGGCGCTGCGAAAGAGGGAAGGAAGTTGTACGTCAAGGCCACGAGGTGAAAATCTAGAACCATGGGTAAGTGTGTGGCTCAGGGAAAGTCACGGAGACTTGTGCTGGTCCTTTATACCAAGCCTTAACCCACTTGCTTGAAGCAGCAGGAGCTCCCTTACAGAGTTCGTGTCACTTGACACGTTTGCTGTTGGCTGTTGAAAGGTTTCAACGTTCATACTACTTTTATCGATATTTGACAAGATCCGAATGGTATATGGTATAATCAGTCCCAGCTAATGAGATTAAGTTTCCTTTTAATGTTTAAAGGGAAACTGCAGGTCTCAGAGAACAATTGGACTCGATCGGTTGTATAGTTATTGTTTGGTAACAGGTGTAAGGAAAGTAGGTGGTTTGTTGTATTAACTCCTGGTCTTCTTACGGAAATTGCTGAACTACATTGTACTATACCCAGTTGCATTGTTGTGCCTGGCATACCAAGTGAGTTAGAAACGTGTAGAGTCTCATAAATAGACATTTATCCTGATCTCTTAATTATATTAGTGTATTTTTGTATTTTTGCAAGGGATGTAATAATTATTTAATCTTTCAGTTATTAGGTGCAATTAAAATAACCTGAGTATATATATATATATATATATATATATATATATATATATATATATATATATTATTGTGTGGCAGGGCAAAGGATTTGAATAACAAGGGGCATGGCGGATCCCAGCGGGGCTATGACAACATATCCTTTTTCCTAGAAGTCCTTTGAATATAGGGGAAATGTCTTGCATGTTTACACTAGTTTCAGAGGTATTTATCTGCCTTGGACTTTGGTTCAGTTACATACACAATGAAGCCTGACCGATGGTAAAACTAGTGTATAACTGAAGTAGATCGTAGTTGACAGGATTCATGTTTGTATTGGTCATTATAGGTACATGCATAGTTGCCAAGTCGGGTGTGATGAGAACAAGCCAGAGAGACTTGGCACCGATGTGTAAGGAGCGCCATTCATGCTTTCTCTTCGTGGACCATTTACAGAATTAACACACATTGTTTATATATAAACAACGGATCTGTTGCTTGGAAAACCCAGTCGTAATAGGAAAAGAATCACCAGGGCTTGGATGGACATCTTGGTTTGAATGGCGTACGTTTCGATGATTACATGTACCATCATCATATCCAATAAAGAAAGGATGATATATATGTAATATCCACATAATGAGTTTCTGTTCAAAGCATAAAGTCTAAAATTTTCCTTGAAAAATGTATATCACAAGCCTAACGTGAAATCAAGAAAAAAATAAAGAAAATAATGACTAACAATCCTACCTTATCTGGAATACGTTAAAACGTGACAAATTTCGCAGAGACAATATATCTTAGTCGAGTTTAAAATTCTGCAGTTCATAATTAAATATCCAAACGTTAAAACATACATTTAAAGACTAGATATTCTACTCTAAATCCTAAAAAGAAAGAATAAAAAAACGCAATAACTGTCGATACTTTATTGTTACTTACAGTGGTTTTGTTCATGTACGACGGCAGGGACTCCAGTATTAACAGATCTGTGTTCGATGAGCGACTGGCTAGCCCAGGGAAGCTCGCTGCCAACATCGAGTGGTCACTGTCGTGAGCGTGATTACGTATTGCTGAGTTGAGGGTTTGGTAATTAGGCAGTTCGTTTGTACTAACCTTCCAGTGTGTTTATGAATGCTCGTCCTGATGTTTCACTTTGTCTTGCCAATACGTAAAGCATTACAGCTTTTGTACGTACAATGGTGACGACTGCAACTCAGCAGGAATGACATTCTTGAACTTGAAAAATTACTGGTTTGCATGTCTCGCTTAAAAACTAGTCAATTGCTAATTTGTTGATAAAACTCGCGTAACATAATAGTCAGTTTCGAAAAAAAAAAATACCATTTAACTACGAATTTTGTAGAAACAATGGTCCAACACAAAGATATTGAGGCTTAACTGTTAAGCAGTTGTGTTCTTTTCAAAGTCGTGGTGGTCCCAATGTGGGAAAAAAAAAACGTGCCGTGTCTATTCTTAACGAAGAACTGCATCATCATAACAGGAAAATGTTGCAACAAGTGCGGGAGGTATATTACTGGAACGTGGGTCCCACAGTACGTTCTTTGTTGTATCTCACAAAGGAAGTGTTAGGCGTTATATACTAAGATGCGACTGAAAGTTTCTTCGTATATATGATGACTGTGACAGTGTAGAGAGTGATATATATTTGTTAATGGTATTTGTATATTTTTATTACTCATTGTTTAATTTTTATACGGTCTAAGGGAAGGTGATTAAATCTGGGTACTGTTAAGATATAATTAAGTTATATGCACTCCCCTGGTAAAAGCCAGACCAGATTTAGTGTCCTGTGTACAAATATTCTCCACATAAAAGCTCTCTAGCTGCAAAAACATGCTTCTTCATACTACCGTACTCCCAAATAAGGGATCCATCCCCTGAAATTTCTTACACAAACATCCTCCTTGATTGATGCATATTCCTTTACATGTTCTCCATCATACACCCTCACTCACATCCTTCTAAATACATTTTCCACACACACACACACACCTTCCTCTTCATATATTTGAAGCGTCAATACCACTGCGCGACTGAAATCTTTAAATATGTTCCGTAGAGGCAAGGTCAGAATGTTCAGAAATCAGTTAACAGTCATCTCCAGTACGAGAAGGCCACACAAACCCGCATCCGTCAAGCTATATCAATACTAATTCTTGGACTGCGGCCTGGACAACCAAATTTTTCTTAACTAAATGTAGTGTGTTTAGGTAGGATTGTAACATTCGATGATATGGTTAGGTAGTCAAGGTTGGCGTTGTTGGCATCGGAGAGGATCTAGCCGACTGTTTCCCAGACATGGTGCGTGGAGGATTATGGTCTGCATCATCTACGCACTAGTGTGCGTGGCGGACGCGTAATGCCGTTCAGTCTCGCCTCTGTGTTGAAATTCCCAGGGGTGTGAGGGTAATGTGGGTTGATATAGTACTGATAACCCACCCCCGCCACACTGCCTCCATCATTTGCTGTGTAATGTATCATAAGCCTCACTCCACCTACAGAGTTACGCTTGTGAACCGTCTTAGTAACACCTCATTTGTTAGGCACCAGTGTAGCAAGTTATAGTTGTGTTGGGGGTTAACATGAACTTGACTTCATAATACCAGCAGGAACATATGCATTTATCACAAGTTGTAGACTCCCACACATTGTCAGTACACTGTTGACATTTTTTTCAACCGATAGCACTAACCGCTGCTTACCATCCCAGTAACCCATCATCCGTCTCCACGACGACCCAGCATCTGGGGCCGTACGTCAAGACATATATAAATTATCGATGGTCTGAGGCGTGGTTGACGAAGAAAATGGGGAAAATTGCGTTCCCACCTTCACGGAAACGTACCATCCAAATTTGACTCCACCTACTTGAAGTGCCCTTGATCACACCTCCGCATTGTGAGACCAACGAGAGATCGGATCTTCTACCACAACACTGTTCTTTTCAAGCCTTTTTTTACAGCGCTGTAAATCGTTAGATTACCGCCACGAAATTTCATTATTACCCTAACAAACGGCAACACTTGAAACAGTGAACCAGCAGGTTAGGTACTGAGAGATGAGTGGTGTTTATAAACAAGCTAACTACTATCCCTACGTAGCTCGTCTTTAGTTGCGCAGCCTATCTTTATTAACCATCATGTCGTCTGTTACAGATTCCCCTTACCTTAACACCATAGCTTCTCAAGCCCCAACTCACAGTCGCCAAACATGTACAGCTCTATTACACTTAGTAACCTGTCTGTGAAATTTAAAAGAAGTCAAGAGTGCCTTCCTTATCGAAAAAACATATGATTTCATATGACAGTGTCGAGAATCGAGAAACCTTATAGTCAGTTAGCTTATTACAACCCACTGTCATCACTCAAACTTTCTCTGAAACTTTTGTTCAACTGAACTTGCACCGACATTGCAAGTTCCAACAGTTTGGTAATATAAGGTCCTCTTCGAACACCCACTGCCATCTTCAGCTTTACACTCTAGGTCTAGAAAGAGGCGCAAGACCTGTATGACTTTCACCGTTGATTTCATGAAAGCTTTCAACTTAATCAGCCATCAGCCTTGGACTGCAGGGAAGTCTCATTCCATTGGCCTGCAGACTTCATCAGTGAGCGTTCTCGGGCTGTGTTTTCTTAATGCACCTGCTCGATAGATGTACATCAACGACTGTACTGTTGGTGTTAATGTTGACTACAGCTGTCCTGAAAAAAATCAACATGCAGAGAAATTGCCTCCATAAACTAGACCACTGCCAACCACGTAACCATCAACCACACCAAGACTGTAGTCATAAGCTTTAAGCCTTGCTTTTAGCCCTAGCCTATCCCCTGCTGTCTTTTTAGATCTAGCCTTCTCCGGGTTGTTCTCTCCACCAAGGCTCTTATGTTAAATTGGGCGATAAACTAAGCTGGAAGGAACACGTCAGTACCATCAAACCGTCCAGCTGCCGTCTGTACATTAACCGCAGAGAAGGGTGTGATCATTTTTGGTTCCTATTACCTCATCTCTCGAGCCATTCAGTACTCAGGTCATCCCATCTCTCTCCATGACCTGGACATCACCCGGGAATTCGGAGTGAAGCTGCTGCATCAGCTTCGCTACCGTCACCTCCTGTTACCAGAAATCCCTCATTCCCAAGGTGTAGTTCGACTGTACAGACCGCTACAAGAGTATCCCCCTTCCAGTCGTTATGAACGTCGTCAGTAAGCAGGAGACTGTATGTTAACCTTCCGTCTCGTATGTGTGTAAAGGCTGTTTCACCTCCACAACCCACCCCCCGTAGCCCAAGGGTCTATCATGTATTTTACGAATATGTTGTGGTTTTGGAAAGAAAAATATCCATCCCCCCAACACAGACACGCACACACAATGATAATCCCATACAGTGGGAGCAGCGTACGACCAGTTTGCACCAACGCTTCTGCAAAAGGGCCATGTGCCCTCTAGCCCGCGAACCACACACCCACAGCCTCCAGTAAGGAAGGCTGACTTCATCGTTTTCTATGGGGTTTGACAAGTCGTAAATTTTCTAATTCAGATGTAAATTAATATTTCCTGGCGGGAGAGATGAAGTGGGCGATATGGGCGTGCGGGGACCTGCGTTTGGGGATAAGGGCTGGGAATAGAGGGAGCCCTTATGGGGAAGGGTTTGTCTCCCTTTGTTATGTATTGTGTAGGGTGTCCGTTGGTCATCAGGTGGGAGCCAATCGGGGAACCTCATTGCCGGCATTTACCAGAGGAGCTTGTGAGAATTTTCTAAAATAGTTTTACGATTAATGTCGCTCGCTAAATGTATAATGTTAGTCTTCACTGTTTGTGATTCGAGTTCAGATAGGTTACTAGTGGAACTGATATTCTTAGGATTGTACCATGTATCAGCTGCAGTGTGTTTGATGAGAAACTATAAAGAGTGCTTGCGTTACTCAGCTGGTTAATGTATCGAGCCCCAGCTATTTATATTATTTCCAATATACGTAAGACACCTTTGCATTTCATAGATATTACTCTAGTCTTTCATGCAGGTCAATGTAGCATGGAACATTTTTCGAATGTATGTTGAGGCCCCGGACTAACAGTATTCTCCACGTACGAAATGGGATGAATATCCAGCTTGGTTTCTGTAGTTTTTAGTGGTCCTGATTTCTAACAGTGTAGGATGCCGTTGTTCTTGACACAGACCAACACTACAGTATTGGATTTCTTCATAAACAGATATCCGGGTTTTCTTTTTTTTTTTGGGGGGGGGAGGTCAAGGGGATTAACCTTCCTAAGTATGCGTGGGACCCATGGAAATATGTTATCCAAAGGGACTAAGAGAGTCCTGTAAAAACCTGTATTTATAATGCAGTGTTGATTTTCTGTATTTAAAGTTCACTTTTTGATTCATATTAAATACGTGCGGCAGTTTAAAGATCCCTTGGGAAATATGTAGATACAGACTAAAAGTTAGCGATAGTGAAACGTATTTTAGCCTAATATTATTTTGAATGAATATGTGAATGTACTCTGAAAATATATTATGAATTTGTGTTCATTATATCCTTACTTCTCATAAATGTTGCTGTGGACTATCACGTGGTGTTAGTTTTTCTTCGTAATGGATAAATCCTTAGTTAAAAGTTTTTATTGTTTGGCTACATGTCCGACAGTGACACGGTGGTTTGAGTTAAACTCTTACTTCACCCCTCAAAAAAAAAAAAAAACTTTCGAACGCTAAGATATACTAGTTTAGAGATTACATATTCCATGAAAATGTCGTCATTGGATTTATCTCATTTGCCTCTTATAGATCTCAGAATCTGGTCTGTTATATGCCAACCGTAAGCGATCGTTCATGTCCGCGAGTCATAGTTTGATCTTTACTCAGTCACGAGAGCGGAAATAACTTTGGTTTATTAGACTAGAGATCCGGTGGTGTGGATGCGCTTTAACCATGTGCCTGCCGGCCTAGACTATGGTTGTATACCGTTGGCTAGTGGTAATAATGCTGACCGACACGAGAATGTTTTTAGTGAAATGTCCGTGTATTTCCTTAATGGTGCCATAACTTCTTTTGTTCCAGATTATACAAAACTTTTTTCCTCTGTACATTTCATGGCCGAACTGAACATAGTAAAACCAATAATTTTCAGTTTTTAATATTAGAATATTCACTTTCATTTGTCTTAGTTGTGCACGCTATCTGGTCATAGAAAACTAGACATCCCGGAGGATTGGAAATAATTCCATGCTGACATTATGACCTTTCTGTGTACACTGCCTCATTAAACCATCACAGCTTTATTTGGTCATATGTTTCGTCTTGCTGAAAGAGCGAAAAATATTTCGCTGTTTCACAAATTAGTACTATCTTTTCATTAGGAAGCAGAAGTGGGGAGGCATGTCTGCACTGTGTGTAGGGATGTATGGAAGGGCACTGGAACATTGTATGGGGGGTGATGTGGCAGTTGGCCATCAAAATACCATGATACTTGGTGCTGTCAGAGGAAAGGAGCCACGACTATCGTATGTTGTACAAGCTGCGCTTAACTTTGTGTATTTACAGTTCTCTACATTTAGAACAACAGTTATCCATTTGCATCTTAAGTTTCTCTTCTGCTAACTAATTGTAAACACGTTCAGGAAGGGTCCTAAGTGTACTGAAGTGAGCCAGCTTTTCCCTTTAGTAGAAGGATCAACAGTGCGAATAGTGGATGCATGTAAAGGCGGCTCGAGCGCTTCATTTAGTGTGAGGCCTCACTACAAGTACCTGGTCATGAAATATTCAAAGGGTACATGCCTCACAAGGACGTAGTATTTTGGGTTGATTGGGTAGAGAGTAATTAGTTGCTGAGTGTGGACGGGGAGCTGTGACCCAGCCAGGTCACTGGGCGATATGTCTCAGAGAGAGCTAGAGCAGAGTGAGCGACCCAGGGAGAAAAACAAAGCTAAAGGGAGAGATTCTGGGAAATACAGAGAGCCAGAGAGAGAGAGAGCTAGCGTTAGTGCTCACCTTGGCGGAGCAGGCTGGAGCAGTACCTCTGCTAGACCACAGTCAGGCCTCTGGACACGGCAGGAAGGACCCGGCCGGGGGAAAAGATACAGAATTTACGCTAATTTCCTGAGAATTATGCAAATGAGTTGAGTGGACTATATTATGTGCAGCTGTTGGTGGTTTTCGTACTGCTGGGAATGCTGCGTGGAGTATGTTGGTGTGGAGGATATGTACATGGTTGTCAGTGTGATTTACGTACTAATGCAACACATGTATGTCTGTATATGATGTATGTTGTTTCAAGTTGCTGGACTTATTTTGTTATGTGCTGGAGGGAATTTTGGTGAGATTTCTTTACCAGTAAAGAATGTTGAGATCGAAATATAAACAGCTTCGAGCAGTGCCCGACCAGTGCCACAGTGATCTAGTCATCACTCGTAACCTTTAATATCCGTGCAGTGAGCTCCTGGTAAAGCTGAGAAAGGTCAGACTTGTTTCATATGTAAAGGTTGTTTTGGTGCAGTAACGTCTTGAGGATCTGTGGTGTCAGTGTTGTAGGGGAGGTTGTGTGTGCTATTTGTAGGTGTCTACAGTGGAGGTTCTATAGTTAGCTGAGGACTTGGTGTACCTTTAACGAGAATATGTTGTTTTTGAATTAAATTGAGTAGCCAAACCAGTTGTGTATCCTTGCCTTACAGTTATTTGTTTTACATAATGTGCTGTTACAAAATATATCTTGCATGTACTAAAGCTTTAGAAATAGTCAAGTGTCGGTGATCATCACCGAACCAGTGTTGTTAAGTTGCCAGGTCAGACGGCTTGCTGGGGTTAGCTCCGGTCACCAAACTTTTTATTGGAAGCGACGGACTTATAACACATCATTTTATGGTCTTGAAGAAATTCGAATTGTGCGCACAGTGACGTGTTTAGTGATGGTCGTGATCTAGTTAATGTTCAGGAATCACGCAACATTATCCCCATGGAAATTCCCCCAGGAAAGACAAAGACTTAATTCCCTCCGCACTTCACTCTCTGCACGTCGCATGGGTCTCGTACTCCGCCTCCTCTACACACACACATACAGGAGCGTACAAGCAATCCACAACACGTGTTGCATATTGCAAAATTCTCCGTACACACACCTCATCAAGGTACATCGTTCTCCACGGACATTCACTTTCAAACACACCTAAAATAACTTGTAGCATGCCGTATGCACACCAAATGCCTTTACACTTCACAACTCGGAGACCTTACGGCCCGAACTAAAAGCAGGCCATCACAACACATTCTGCATACTGTGAATACCTCTGCAAACTGTGGTTGAATGATTTAAAGAAAACTCTGCTCGTCAAAGACTCATAAATTTAGGAGGGAATAAGAGCCCCACACAAGCCCCAGCCCCACATACTGAACAATGAGGATTCCTCAGCACTACGCTGTAGGAAAAAACCTCAGCAATAGGCACACACACACGACACACCACAAACAGCTCTACACTGCTCTCATGCTCTCATAAGCATCCCAGATAACCACAAACATCTGCGCTCTCCACACAGTCAATTAGCAGGGATATATTGTGCTAAAGATGAAAATGTTAAAAAAATTAACCGAACTTAAACAGCCCTCTACAGTTTTCTCGATTCACCACAAATATACGCTACACTTTACAGCATATCATTTTTAGTACAGTACACACGGAAAAAAAAATCTAGACATACAAGCAGCCATCAGCAATCCCAGCTTCCCATAAGAGCCTCAACAATAAACACAGGTAACTCACAGCAGCATTCAGTACACACCACGAAAGTCTCAGCGCTGCATAATTGGAGCAATCTGTTGAGCGCTCACATGAGGAGCGACATCAGCTAGGCTACATACCCCCAGCAGGACTCGCACCCAACACCACACCGTACACTGGGCCCAAGGAACGCCCCTCACCGCCCCCCATCTCCGGTCGATGCTGTGCTTGGGGCCTCCACCACTGACTGAGGCTCTACGGCAGATTTTTCTTGACTCCGAGTAGTGAGGGTGGCTTTGTTGGCATTGGTGTTTCTAGGGCTATAGATGGATCCGTAGGGAATTAGATGTCTTAGTGTAAACCAGTATATCTTCCCAGACAAAAGCGAGTTGGGCAGGAAATATATGAGGAAATATCAGTCAGTGAAGTACTCTGGTAGTGTTGGGTAATCTTGCATCAGGTACGCAACTTTGCTATTCGCCTCCCCTTGCCGGGTGGCAGGGGGGGTTTCAGGTTTATATGAAACGAAACGTGGGGACGATTTCCCGTGGATTGTGGTACGGAGAGCCATGTCTCTCTTTTTTTTCTACCTGTGAAGAAAGTTGTTCGCCAAAGGCCTTGATTGAATCCACTTTTTGCAACGAGTGGATGGTAAGATCGTAAACTTATGTAAATAAACAGTTTTGGAACAAATGTCTTGATCATCCTTTGTAATCCCACTGCTCTTCTGTGCACAGGATGAGCATGGCATGGCCTGCACAATAAGCTAGCTGCTAATAATGGCAAAATCTAGTCCAAAGACCGAGCTGTGTCTTGGAGAAGGAACATTGTGGTTAGTGCAGTGGTTGATCTAGTTTAGTTGCAGACAAGCCTAGGAGCGTGGTGGATGATGTGGTACGATAGTACGTATATAAGGTTGATGGCTCACCTTGACCAGTGTCGTCTTCTGCAAAGGCTTTCTTAACTCTTAGCTGTTGAGACAACAACGCGGCCGCGGGTTCGAGGCTGCACTATACCCAGTCACTCTGAGAGGAGGCATTGTGACACAGCCCGTCTGACGCTGCCAGTCACATAGTGATCCACTATATAAACACTTCCAGAGACGGAAATTTTTTATTGGAGTGTTGAAGTACTATGTCATTTTAGATAAGTACTGGACCATGTCCTGAAAGGGTTAGTAATTTTCGCTTTTGAACATGTAAAAGAGGTTTGTTTCCCCTACAGGAGGCAATATCGAATTACTTTACAACACACGTATTGTGGAACTGGAATTGTTGCCTCGCAATGTTGCATGAAATACAGAGTGGTTATTTCGGTTGAAATAATGCATGCCACAAGTATCATTGTCTTACGCAATAAAGAATTTCTGCTATAAGCTTTCATAAGGGCGACGACTGAAGGTCAGAGATACAAATAGGACCTATGTAAGCGTAATTGTAGAGGCATTTCTAAAGTAGTCTACAAGGAGGCTATATCCCCACAACCTGCGCTCGAAGTTGGGTTATTCGTTGGTCTTGGAAGTCTCTGCCCGCAGGCCCACGTAGCCACCACAGCGTGGCTGGTCTGGTATACTTTGTAAGTACTTGCCTTCAAGGATAACGTGTTTAGCCCGCAGGCCGAAAGTTGACGCACGGCAGTACTGTAGGGAAGAGGTCAAGTTTCTTTGCAACAGAAATGTTGCACCAGTTTTGCAATGAGTCACAATCGTGTCACAGTTTACGATTATTCATATTACTCACCCTTTTTTTTATGAAGTTTAACTGTAATAGTTCCAGAAAACATTGATTTCAAGGGTAATTCCGCACAGTTGGCTGACTTATCAGCCTAACCTTCCAGTCTAACATGTTCATAGTGCCATCAGTTTCGATCTCTTTATAGTTTCATACGTGAATCATTATAAACACCAGGCTACAGTTGTGTTACAATGTGGGGAGTTAACTTTTTTCTCGCGAAAGGGTCACCTGATGGACTTTCCGCAGCGCTTTCCCCCTCCGTAACTTTCCTCATGACCCCTGAGTTCACTGCTGCCATTTTCACCCAGTCCTATCCTCCCTCTCCCTGTCTCACGCTCGCTACTCTCCCCCGCACCCTGACAATTCATGAACCTGTCACTATTGTTATGTTCACCCTCCCTGTCTCTCATCCCATCCTCTTTTCCCAGGGTCTCGCTCGCTCTGTTCCCCTCCCCCTCCATCCTGACGGACCGTAACAGTATCAACACCATGTTACCGTCTCTGGTACCGTCCACCCTGCCTGTCTCTGCTGGAACTGACGGTTGATGAAGGTCTTCCTGGGAGGGGACAGAGGCGCCGCAGCTGTTGGTCTGTCACACCACCCTCCCTCACTTTGTCCACTTTACACCCAAGGACAAAGCTCCTCTCCCGCCCCCCATTTTCTGTTGATGTGTGTCAGTTGCAGTGAAACTGATCCTGTGACCCTCCTGCCCTACCACCCCTCCACCCACAATGTACCACAACATTCCGGGCTCGTTTTATCTCATAATTACATTAATTAAACTTACGATCAGGTTTCGCAGTTTCTTATTATTCTCGTAGTTTAATCCGTTTTGTACATTCTAGTGAATGAGTGAATGCTTGGGAATTGTTGAACCACTGACGCAGGCTGTATATACGAAGTTTGCATCATTCTGGTTTTTGAACCATCAGAATTATTTGTTAATATGTGGTTATCGCAAGGTTCTAATGAATCACATTTTACAAACTTTATATAT
>JAYMFT010010633.1:0-16891 GCA_038088735.1 Panulirus argus
TGGAATTTACTTCCTTACACTCTATCACACGCTCCCACAAATCTTGTTTCAGGAGTAATGCTACTCCTTCCTTAGCTATTGTCCTCTCAGCAACTCCTGACTTCACTCCCAAGACGTTTCCAAACCATATATATATATATATATATATAGTGAAACATTCCGTGTCCAAACTTCGATTTTATAAGTCAAACCAGACGCATCGACCGTGGAATATAAAAATAGTATTGTTACCCTTAAAATTAGTTACATTTTCTCTGAGTTCCTAACTTCATTGGATTGAGCTATAACTACGTTAATCTAAATGTCCGGAATAGAAGCAAAATGCATATGTTTTCCTTTTCACTTGCTCCTGTTTCATATGTTTCTTTGCAGAACTGAACAGGTTAGCTGAATGTTGAGGCTGTATGCCAATCTATAGCCAAAGTCATGAAGGTCAAATATTCGAGTGTTTCTAGACAATTCCGAGACAATACACGCTGTCGCTAGGTACGCCCTTTCAGACATAGGCTGTAGGCGGTGTGACAAAACCCCACAATATGCCGAAGTTAGCCACATCTGGCTGGTGTTCATTTTCTTTGATGACTACATGATTTATGAAACGTTTTAACGGCAACTGTAATTCCCAACCAATCTTTTTACAAACCAGCTTTGCCAGACATTGTTCGTTCTAATTAATGCTGTCGAGTCCCGTAAAAAATGTCAAGCAAGTTAATCCAAATTTCATACTTCCAAAACCATACGACGACAGCGAATATAATTGCAGTTGCCATATGTTATTACTATCAAAGTGTTATGAAAACACCCGTTTACCGTACACACATGAACGAAGCAGTATCGAAGCATCATTTAAGCTGGAAGGGTATCGAAATTTCATTCGTATTTATACTGACAATTTTCAAACATCGGGAGGGTTTGGGTTTTATCATTAGATTAATAAAGTTTCTCAATTAATTTTTGAATCGTTTATAAATTCTTATGATTTGTTTGCTGTAACTGTGAAAATTGTGCAGATGCTTAATTTCATTTAAACAACCACTGAACTGGTAAGTGGTCGATTGTCTTTGTCTTGCGAAATGTATCGTCTTAATCGCCAATGCTGGAAGGGACTCAGCGAGACTTCTCATTTACGATTCAGCTGTTCGAAGCATAAATGCTTCGAAAAGTTGTAACTGAAATGTTTTATTGACAATTTACATCAAAAGACGGGGTAGTATATCTCCCCCGCCTCCACTCTTCCTCGACTTCATCATCCGTGTACTGGGTTTCCCCCCCCCCCCCAAAAAAAAAAAAAGAATTAAAGGAATCATATAAATTCTATATTTGCCCTATCAAAGGATCTTCTCAAATCTATAAATGGTCTGCATGTAGTTTCAGAATTATTCAAACACTTTACAACTCAGTTAGCTGTGTTTTTACCTTCCAAAAACCCAGGTGAATTGGGTGACGAAAGATTTTCAGCTTAATACAACTAGTTTGATGCTAATCTTTTCATCATTATGGGAAAACAAGAGGTCAAAGAGATAGGAAGAAAATCCTTGCACTAATTGATAAAATTGCTGCTGCTTTCCTCCGCTGCAGAGGAATCTAGCCTGTAGTATGAACATATTAATCAAATGTAATTTGGGCCCTTCCCTAGTGCTAGTCAAACAGTTAATATCGAGTGTTACATCATCATCATCCGGTCCTGTGAAGATCTTCCCATCTTCATCAGATCCAGTAATTCACTTCTCCTTATAGGAATACATGTCTCATCCTAAGGGGTACAATGACTTCACTCAAAGTCACTCCAAAGCTCCCACAGTCGCACAATCTGGTCCCAGACGGAGGTGAGTTGAACTTCGCAAAACTGTCCGTTCCAACGCCAAAGGTTCCAGCCCATTCTAAAGTTCACTGGCCCCACCCAGTGGATCGACACAGGTGTTGCTCTTGCTTCGAACACCTCGAACTTTACTCACTTCTACATGTCACTAAAACTCCTGTATTTATCAATTTTCCTAAGAGAATCCGTCAAGTATTTATGCCTCATCCTTTGCTTGATTTCAATACGTATTTTTGGTATGTCTTTGAGCACTTTCATGATTCAGTTTTGCTTTAGACTTGCATTCGAATCCTCATGTATCTTTCTAAGGTGTTGGTGATTCGCTGTGTTCAGACCGATTCATGAAACTTCCCGCCTGAACTTGAGAGTGAGACCAAGTCGGACCATTCACAGTATTTATAAGACCCAGTTCGCGTTGGACCTTCGCTGAGGAAAGATGGTTTGGTTTCTTATCTTTGTATGTGTTTAAATAAACGAGGATCATGGGGTTTAACGGTTCGAAACAGACTGTTTGACTTTGGGCACAGTATATGAGTGGGCGATTAACCAAATTTAGAAGTTTTTTCAGACTATTCGCTTGCTGAAGTTTATACCGGACTCGTCAGTCGTCATGCAAATGACGCGGATTGGTGGAAGTGGGTGTCTGGTACTGTGGACAGCCATGATACGGTCTGCGTGGAACTGTCATTGGTTAATTCCTTTGTATTATTACATGATACATGAAGGAAATTGTGGATCTGTAAGTTATATTATTTTTCGCGATTCATTAAAACCGATTTGTTGAATACTTTTGTAATGAAATCATAGCAGGTATATGAAATTAGATTTACTATTATATATATTCATAAACATAATTTCAATTTAATGGTTTATCATAGCAAAGTTGATTATGGCTGGCTTTGATATATAAGGAATGAATATTAGTTCTGTTTAGGCATTTGAGCAGGTACCTGCATATGAAGTAGTGACTCGATCATTGAATTTATTACAGAAGCAGAGATATGTGCACGTTGACAGGCCCTACACCTGAAGATATCGAGGACCTATCCCATCTAGGTAGGAAATACTGATATGAATTACTTCTAGTGTGTGAAAGCTTTTGACAATGTCTGGTGACTGTTTATGGGAGTTCTTCAGTGTCTGCAGCGTCTGTCTGTGTGTCTGACTTTGACTGGCTGAATGCTTGGTCTTCGGTAGTAGTCTGAAATTGTGAGCTAGTGTTGTGTGGCTGTGGTGATTGTTGTATGCACATAGTAGTAAACACTGTGGTATGCACGCACGTCAATGCATAATTGACTCTGAATCCCTCCAGGGGAATGATATGACTGGCAAGTTCCGGACTTAACTTTAACGTACAGTAATAGATTGTCATTGCAAATATGACGGATTGCTCTTGATAGATACACCATCTATATGATGCTGTCTTTGATTTGTCTTCTTCCGCGACACACACACACACACACACACACACACAATCATGTAACGAGGCTATTCCCTTCAACAGCTACAATCTCTACTGTCTTAAGTCTTACAGGCGTTGAGTCGGACTGGACAATCGTGTGACGAGCACAAGCCGAGCCGGGGACCTCGGGACTACCTGGGATTGGATAGAATTCCACCCTCGTTGTTAGCAATGAGTTCTTGACGTTTATGGTGTTTTAGATTCATGTTTATCAATTCTCAATACAGAATGTTTGTATTGTTCTGTATATCAAAAGGTAAGTAATGAAACAGGGTGTCTTAAAATCTATCACGGATACTGTTGCACGTTGGAAATCTATTTCATAACGAAGCGTTGATGAAACTGTTCAAAACTGGTTCAGATGAGCGTTGTTAACCTCTGAATGGTTCGGATAGCTGTTGTTGACCTCTGAATGGTTCGGGTAGGTGTTGTTGACCCCTGAATGGTTCGGGTAGGTGTTGTTGACCTCTGAATGGTTCGGTAGGTGTTGTTGACCTCTGAATGGTTCGGGTAGGTGTTGTTGACCTCTGAATGGTTCGGGTAGGTGTTGTTGACCTCTGAATGGTTCGGGTAGGTATTGTTGACCTCTGAATGGTTCGGGTAGGTGTTGCTGACCACTGATTTATAGTAGCGAGAGCAAGACATTCAGTTGAATGAAAATATATAATCGTTACAATGCTTAAGTTTGACTATGGAACTGTAAGAAGAGACAAGTAGTCTCAAAGAAACTTACCAAAAATAACACATTAACAGCTTATTTCCATTTAGACGTTCATATCAAGATGACAGGAAGTGTAAAAGATACACGAAAACGTGTAATTTATTGTTAAAGACATAGAGAATAAATCATTTAGACCTTATAGCCATTTTTCAGCATTATGGGCTGCATTTAAGATAAAGTTTTGAAAAAATAAACATAGATTTTAGAAAAAAGGCCAGGGAGGGAGAGAGAGAGAGAGAGAATGACTTGAATTAATTACCATTGCAGTGTATTCAAGGACATGGGATCATTACTGTTATGGTCACGTGTCACCTGGCCTCCCCTCTTGTTCCTCCCTTTCTCTCTGTGGCTGCGCTTCGTCTCCCAGTGCCTTTGTTACCACTGGCACCTGAGGTGTTACGAGTTGCAGCTTTGGTGTTACCAGTTGCACTTGTTACCAGTCGCACTTGCGTTATCATAGTCTTTTATGATGACAGCACTGACATGTGCACGAAAAATTCATGTCGACTGTTAAGTGACTCATGTTTGGCCACAGTACTTAGAGAGGCACTTGGAACTAATAACGTAAGTCCAGAGAAGGTTAACAAAGATATAATACTAGAACCGAGATGATCTACAGTGAGGTTGGTGGCCAAATATTTGCCTGTTAGGGAATAAAGAGTAGGGGGTGATTTGATCAGTCTTCACGTTCCTAAAACAGTTCAGAAACGAGGCAAAGATAGAAGAATCAGTAGGTTTAAAAATAAATTTGTTGGAAATTACTTTCATAATGGTAAAGAGTGATTCGAATAATCTGTGATAAGACTGTGAATGCTGACTATAAAAGAAACGTAAAATGTCTGAAAGGAGATGTTCGAGGTGTGGCCTCATTAGTATAGAACTCCCTTCTCTTACAGTACAAAGAAGTAGTTATACACACAGTCGCAAACATGCATATGCTTTTCCTTGAACAAATGAAATTAGTCATCAGGGTCTTAGAATTAAGACGAGCGAGTGTCTGTGAATTGATAGAGCCACCATCTCCACATCATTCTGAAGACTGTAATGTCAACAACTTGAGCACAGGACTCTGGTGTAAACAAACACCGGCAAACAAGTGAGCATCAACAGAGCCAGTTGATGGTTTGGTGGGGGGGGGGGGGGGGGGCGGAGGTCGGGTGTAGTAGGACGGACGGAGGCGTGCTACACAGGGCGTGGAGCGGCGACCACGCCCTTTTTTTCTGCCACGCCCACAACCATTACATTATCACTTTGAAAGTCATAACTCACCAGGGATTACGGTAATTGACGAACTGCGTAGCCACTTCTCCCTGGCCAGTGGCAGTGTGGGGTGGCATGTGTGTACGTTTGAGTGAGCAGAGACGTTGGTGGGGGGTGTTTAAGGGAGAGAAAGAGGGACTCACGCCTCAAGCATCTGTCTTCAGGGAGAAACTCAACGACTCTTCTGTTCTTGGGTTGATGGTAAGCTATCGTGCGGTTGGTGGCAGGGTGGTGGCAGGGTCGGGAAGAGAAGGGATGGTGGTATGGTGGGAAGGTTGGTAACAGCAGGGTGGTGGAAGGGTGGAGAGTGGTGGCAGGAAGGAGAATGTCATGATAGGGAGTGGAGGGGGGGGAGTGCGATGGCAGAAAAAGGGGAGTGTGGTGGCAGCGTCGGAAGGGTGGTGGCAGGAAAGGGAAGTTGTTGGCAGCGTCGGGAGGATGTTGGCAGGAAGGGGAAGAAGGTATAGAGTACCTGGGAGAACATGGGAGAGCCAGACAACTTAAGAACTAGTGATTTATGGCGAGGTTTATCAGCTGGGAGGCGGCGGAGGAGGGGATGTCAGTAACAGTATCCCGAGTTTCTGACTTTAGGAAGATGAAGGCAGAGGGCACCAGGGCCCAGGACTCCTCCCTTCCCTCCTGTACGTTGGCCAAGCAGTGTGGAGGGACTTGGAGAACAGAATCATGTATAGGGTTGAAGGAGGAGGATTTTTGAGGCTTAGGACGGTGTGAACGTGTGTTGGACGACTTGTAGGAGAATTTGGAGGTTGAGAGGAGGTAGAGAGGTGTCTTGGGAGGAGATATAGGAGGAATAGAGTAATGCAGGAGTGTTTGGAGAGGTTAAGGGAAGTTTGAATGCTCATTGGGAGGCTTGGAGTGGTTTGGAAACTTTAGAGGGAGATTTGGAGATATGGAGAGGTGGAGTGAGGCTTAGAGGAGATGGGAGAGATGTTAAGTTTTTTGGAGGCTTTGGAGAGGATGAAGGGAATTGTGTATGAGCTCGGAACAGGAGGACATTTGCTTGGAAGGACTGAGCAACATAGGGAAATACGTTTGAAAGCTCTAAGACCAGAAGGGGAAGCCTGAAGGAGCTAAGGAACATATGGAGGATTGGAGGGAAGTTTGGAGGCGCTGTGGAAGGATATGGAGGGCAGGAGACTGAAGGATATTGGTTATGTCTTCACCGAAACACACGTGGAAGCACCCGCAAGACAATCCCAACGCTCAAGCCTCTTTAAGACGAGTCTCTCCAACAAAGACGCGTATCATCACCTCTTAAAAATAGTATCTAATAGCATTTCTGAAAACTGCCCACGCTGTGTTCATTCACATTTCTCAGTGTTTCACGAAAGCATCCTGCGTGACGTCACGATGATGACGTAGTGGTCGACACACCCTCGTCCCTGGGAGGCAACCTGATATTTCCTGCAGGTCCTCAGTGTCGTCCTGGGTTATATAGGGTGAAGGTGTGTGAATCCCCTCTGTCCTGTGCCTTGATTAATGAAGTTCTTGTAATATCCGTTAAAGTCGTAGTGGAATGATAGTGTCTGTAATCAATTAGTGGTTGGGTGATAAACGATTGTTTGGGGTTGTTCGAGGATGTGTGGGTGTACCGAGGTAACTGGTTTAGCTCGGGTCAAAGGTTACACTCCAAGATTATGACGCCACGACCCTTGACGGCCACGGTACTGTCTTTGAGCACAGCAGTGCCACTTACAGGGACGACGGTACGACTCGCAGGTCATAGACCAGAGCCTAATGACCAAGGGGTCAACCATCGCTGGTGCCACCACCGACCGTTGTTGGAGACACCATCGCTGACCCCTTAGCAATGCTTAGCAGAGCCGTTTTCACCCATCCCATGAGGCACACAATCGCCATCCACTATACAGTGCCAATGTCAGTCATCACAAGGGTCACTGTTGACCAACACCACAAGGAGGGGGGAGGGCGGGTGGGTTACCAATGTTAACAATCACATAAATGGAACCACTGTCACTCATGGCTGCCGCCACTCGCGAGTCACACGGCTGGCACCTCGCACCACATCCACTGTTAATTGTCTGATCGTTCACCTTTAGATTTCAATGTGACGCTGATTTCCATATACGAAACGCTGGTGCCACACGCTCGCCCAAGCAGCAACGGTGTCGCTCTCGCTGGAGGTGGGAAACCTTGTCATCGGAGTGTACCACACAAGACAGGATATGGTGGTTGCGTGGCCCAACGAGACGTGCCGCCCCCCCCCCCTCCTCCCCTCAACAGCCTGACTGAACAGGGGAGCAACACTACAGCTTAGTCTCGGGTCGATCTGTGGGGGGGGGGGTACAAGACCTCCGAAACTGTCGCAAGTTATACATCAGGTAAGGTAAGGTCCCATGCCCAGCTGTGGGGGTAGACGACCGACCTCTGAAGTAATCGCAAGGTACTTAAGGCATGGTCCCTGACCCAGCTGTCGTAGTAAAAGACCTCGTAAGGTATACGTAAGGTAATCAAAAAATATGCGTCGGGTAAGGGCACACCGCTCGCTACAGCTTGATTACGTGCAAACGAATAAACAGTACATTCGTCAGCTCCAGCAAGAATTTGAGTATCTGAAACGAAGTAAATAAAGAATAACTATGACCACAGTATATATGTGGATTATCATGAGATAATTAACAAATGCTTTGGTTGATTGTGTGGTGATTAGCAGATCAACTTGACTGACTTGGGAATTTTGAATAAACGCTTAGACTGTATACAAGCACAAGTATATCTCAATGAAACGTAAATATGTATCTAGATCTATATAGTAGGTATGAGAAAATAGATCTATAATGACACTGATATAGCTCAAAGGTGTTGTGTACGCCCAATTAATCTGACGGGAAATGTATATCTTTTTCCATTATCACTTTTTCACACCAACGCTGTCTGTAATTGTTCTACCCAAAATTTCATGTTTATCTCTCCAGTCAAGTCTGAAACTAGCATCATTTCGTGAAGCAGAAGAGAATGTACAACATTCGTGAGATGTGTGTAGTACACAGTATGTATAACAGTGAGGAACGTGAGGCCGTTCAATATGTATAACATTTATGAAGAACATTAATACTCAATCGTTTGGGAAATTTTACTGCCATTTATAGAATATTTAACTAACATGTACGATAACTTAAGACAAAATGTACGTCGACTTCTAGCCAGTATGTACGATGACCTCTCAAGGCAAGAGATCATCGCGTCCTCTCTCACCACTGATGAAACGGTCATAAAATAAACAAATAGTATGCAAATGTTTGGTCCGACGCTCTCTACTCTAGTGTGAGTTACTGTAAGAAGACCAGCAGCCTAGCCACATATAACGAGGAAATAAAAATATATATTTATTTCCACCGTTTTGCATTAACCTGGTCTACGTCTTTATACAAGAGAAAAGATTTCAGATATTCGTAATAGTGACCAATATCACATGGGATGACGTCCTTAAGCTTGGCCCCGAGGTGTTGGGATACGTATGTATGTTTCAAAATCATATACGAAGGTAGGGATCACGTATGTCCCTAAATAGGACGCAAAATCCTCTTAAATCAGTCGCATTTCTACCAGAGTCACCCCTTACCCATGTAAGGAGTCATGACCAATCACTATATCAGTATTAAGGAAGATTATCACTTTTTAGCTGCCAAGTACACGGAGTAATGGTGTGTGTATAGGATTTAGTTGTCGCGATGGCCTGAGACGTGATGCTTGTCTGTTGGTGTAGGATTCTGAGTAATACCACAGGTGTTTGTGCGATCACAGGGCGAGATATGGCATACCAGAAGTGAAAAAAGGGATTAAAAGAAATTATTTAAACTCAAAAATTTTATTAGTGTAGGTGAATAGTTTTTTGTCTTTATTTGGTGGTGGTGTTGATATGGCATACCAGAAGGGAAACAAGGGATAAGAGAGATCATACAAACCCAAACAATTTTATTAGTCTGGGTGAACAGAGTTTCCTTTCTTATTTAATATTTATTGTTGTTGCTAAACGATAACTTTTACAAAGTTCGTGATCCTCTCTCCAGTGTCGTCTGGTGAGGAAGACTTCAGGAGCAGACGCCCCAAGGTCAACGCGGCATTAGGAGTGGTTGTGGTGTAGCAGATCCTCGTGGTCAGTGAGTGTGTGATGTGTGGTGTGGTGGTGATAGTAACCCGCTTGTGGCTGGGGTGGCTGCTGGGGAGCGTGGCGTGCGTCATGGCCTTGCTGGGGGCGAACCTCTCCCCCTCCTGGCTCCTAGGACCCCCAGGAACAAGCCCCGGCCCTCTGGTGGCTCTGGTTGATGGCCAGGAACCAGCCTTCTCCACCGCCTTCCTACAGGAACAATTTTCCGGTAAGCTGAGCATCGCACAGTCATCTTTGACATTGCCCCTAAGTCTAACGCATCACGTAGGCTCAAGTCTTGAGGGATAGGTGCTACTACACCTTACCCAAGGCACTTAATTTGCCATAACTAAAAGAAATTTAGGTTCATGAAGTTACAGGACGTAAGAATGTAAAGCCTCCAAGATTCCAACCAGGAATATTGGATTATAAGAGTTATTTTTGTATTATTATTAGTAGAAGTGTTATTAATGTATTTATTAGACCTTCTATTGTCTGTGAATTGTTTTTTTTTAAATTAGATACACAAATAATATATGTGCTGTGCATAACGCTGAAAGCAAGTTTTGGTATAAATGTGAAGCCTAGAGCAGCAGAGGTCTAGACACGTCTCCCTCAGTCCTTAGGGGAAAGCACTAGACAGGGACGTCTCCTCCGCCCACCCCACTCTACCTCGGGAGTCGGGGGTGCTCTCCTCCCATCCCCGGGTCTCCTTCCCCAGCCCCTTAGTCTACTCCCCTACCCCAGCCCCGCCTCCCCAGTCATGTTACTCACCGACGACATCACCCGCTTCCCCTCCCCACCAACTCCCACAACAACCTCCCTCCCTCCCCTTCTCCCTCAACGCTGACCCAGGGACCTCTCTCTCTCTCTCTCTCTCTCTCGCTCTCCCCCCGCCTCTCCCTCCAACACCACCAAAGCGTGTTTACTCCATCCACATCTACCCCTTAGGACAGCACCCACCACACTGTAAATATTTGCAAGGCAACGTGTTCAGCAGACCTTTCTATTCGAATGAAATCCTTCGTCTTGAGTCGGAGTAGCGTAGGAAATGAGGGACACGTGAGTGGACGGTCGTTTCGTCTCGAGTATTTCGACGATAGGTAACTGCATCGCCACATATGGTGTGTGTTACGCACACATATGGTATGCATCACGTGCATATGGTGTTACACTGGCGTATAGTACGTTACACGTGCGTATGGTGTATGTTAGATGTCCATATGATACACGCCACACGCGCCTGTGGTGTACGTTGCATTATATATACGCAAAAAGATAGGTATATTAAACACATGGTTCACTTGTGTGTCATCATGACATGATATATGTGTGCTATACCCATTACGAGTATAACCACTGCATCATCCATTTGACTCGTGCCCGTGAGAAACATCACATGTATTATTCATGCGACCACAAGTCACATGAAGATGTCATGAGTCACAGATAGAGGCTATTGGACATGTGAGAGTTCCTACAGTCACTCGGAATACTAAAGAGCAAAGAAGATAGCACAGGAATGGTTGAATGACCACTAGGTTTCCTCCAGTCTCTGCTGTGACTAGATACATCTCGTCCTTGAGATAGCATCCTCTTGAGGGACTCGATCATCCTCGTGTTGTATACCTACACTGCATCAGGTCAAAGATATTTCACCGTACTGTGGATGGGGACTTCTCTTTCGTGAGAATAATGCCTTGAAATATGAAATCTGATTCACTGAAGTACTTTGTCCGTGTATATTTCGACAAATAAAGGTTTCAGAACTAAACTAGTATTACAGAACGGTTCATCACGTCATTGATACATTTTGCTTAAGATATAGGTCATGATTTACTTATTACATATATTCATTTTTTTAGAGAAAGCTTCTCATGATGAAGAATTATGGTTAAAACGAATGAACTTGCTTGGAAGATGATGATAGAGGAAGGATTCGAACCTCCAGTGTTAGGCTTTGCTTTCGTCCCCCCCCCCTCAAACCACATTCTTTAATTAATGTTTAGATCGTCATATCAAACTAGAGAATCGATGTATTAGTATAAGGAAGACATCTGGTGTGAACCCGAGTGAGCAAACATGACCTGCACCCCACCCAACTTCCTGAGACCAAGCGAGGGACAGTATAACCTTGAGCTGTCGAAGAGCCTTTGATACATCACAACTAGACTCGGGAATAAGGCAGGTGTGTGCAAGCGTGTGAGTGCGCGTGTTTGTGTGTGAGCGTGTTTGTGTGCGCGCGTGTTTGTGTGTGCGCGTGTGTGTGTGTGCGCGTGTGTTTGTGTGTGCGCGCGTGTATGTGTGTGCGCGTGTGTGTGTGTGCGCGTGTGTGTGTGCGCGCGTGTGTGCTTGTGCTTGTGTGTGCGTTTGTGTGTGTGTGCGTTTATGTGCGTGTGTGCGTGTATGTGTGTGCGTGTGTGTGTGTGTGTGTGTGTGTGTGTGTGTGTTTATAGATAACAGAAAACGAAAACTGCAGCGTTGTAGTTTAAGTGAAAAGTATCTATTTTTTTTTCTATATTTTCATTAAACTAGGTTCGTACTGTATCTCTTCAGGAAACGATTGGTAAATAAATGTTTGTGAGTGTAATGACCCTGTTGAAATATGCTATGCAGTTCTGTTTGAATTACTGTAAGTTTCACTTTGTCTCCTTTGACATGGTGACTGTTAATAGTACGTCACATCTGATAAGTACATATTGATGAAGGTTCATCAAAATTTCATGATTCTTAATGATCAAATATGATTGATGTATTACCTTCTACATAAGTAGTTTTGTCACATTATGAATACTCTCATTCCTGATATCATGCTTCACAAAAGGCAGTAAGCTGATGAATAGATGTATATCTGGATGAAAGATAAATGTTTTTCTTCCCTCAGGTGTCTCTCCTTCAGCATCAGCTCTGGTATCTGGTAAGGAGCGCCCCTCTCTTGGACTATGGATTCGTTGCACTATGATCGCCTCTCGTACCAGGAACCCCTATCATTGTGGGGTTTATGCCACCACAGTCCCTGACCTGCCTGCTGCACAGGTTGGTGTTATATCCCATATTTAACATAACACTTGTAGACAGTTTAGTTTTTACGTACAAATCTGTAAGTTCTTCTATTCACTTGCTTGCTCACTCAACTTTGAAGATCAACCAGTTTCAAATATTCACTTAATGAAAATGCATTTCACTGTTAATGAGTCATATATTTCGTTCTGATACAGTATTAAGAGGTGTATAGTCCCATTTGTTTATATAATGCATCTCTCGCCCACCCAAGTGTATAGGCGAGCTTAGTTTAGCACACTCGTACGTGTAGTCTTGATTGTCAGATTCATGTCTTCCTATCAGATCTCTCACTCAGGACTCAGCCTTATGAACTCAGGACTCAGCCTTATGATTTCCATTTATTTTTTACCACCTTTTAAAGAAAATTAAAGTTCTTTATTTGCCATCATCCTTTACCTTCCTCAATATTTTCCTCCTGCATCATCTTATAAATTTGTGCTCTTCTGTCTGCAGTCTAACATATTTTCTATAATTTTTTTAAGTAAAGTTTATGTAACTTTCTATCTACATTATGCATGTTCCTCGTTCACCATTCAACCTTTCATTCTTTTCTTTTTTCATAGTGCCTTAGCACAGAGCTCTGCAGCTTTTCTGATTTGCCAATGATAAAGTTGCTCCCATTCCCAAACTTCTAATTCCAGTTTCTCGTCACTGTTCTCATTAATTAAGTTTGGTTCACCTTTACTTTCATATAAAGTGATTACATACATTTACTGATTCTTGATGGATGCAAAAGGTGTCAGTTCAACAAATTTCTTTTTTATCATTTAAGACTAGGAAAAAACTACCAGCATGCCTTTCATCACTTGCATGGTATATATTGCTAGTTAAAGTAAAAATATTTACAATCAGACCTAAAGAATCAAAGAAGTCTTTTCATTCATCTTTTCCAATAATCTATAGTAATAGAAATGCTGTATGATTGTATTTCAGGCTTAATTGTTGCAATTTTGTGATGGAAAGAAAATTTCTTAATCAGAGAAGATTTTCCCACTTACAGTTCATTAATGTTATAGTGACTAAGAAGTAAATCCACTGTAGCTCTTGTGTCCCAGCAGAGATTTGTACCTAAGGTAAGCATGGTTAAAAGGGCTATCATTGGCAACAACAGTGGGAGCAATGGTATTAATGGCAGTATTATCTGTACTGCTGGGATTCATACTGGTTAGAAGTGATGTAGTAAGTGTTGTTGGTTCAAATTGGTACAATATGATAGGGTGGCGAGTGTAGTTGTGATTACACTGGTAAGATGTGGTATAGTAATAAGTGTAGTGTTGGGGTTCACACTAGAGCAAATCTGTAAGTTGTATTCACCTGCTTGCCCACTCAACTTTGAAGATCTACCAGTTTCAAATATTCACTTAATGAAAATTCATTTCACTATTAATGAGTCATATATTCCAAATCTGATACAGTATTAAGAGGTGTATAGTCCCATTTGTGTATCTAATGCATCTCTCGCCCATACAAGTGTATAGACGAGCTTAGTTTAGCACACTCGTACATGTAGTCTTGATTGTCAGATTCATGACTTCCTATCAGATCTCTCACTCAGGACTCAGGCTTATGATTTCCATTTATTTTTTACCACCTTTTAAAGAAAATTATCTTATAAATCATCTTTTAAATTTGTGCTCTTCTGTCTGCATTCTAACATATTTTCTGTGATTTTTTAAGTAAAGTTTATGTAACTTTCTACATTATGCATGTTCCTCGTTTACCGTTCAACCTTTCATTCATTTCTTTTTTCATAGTGCCTTAGTGCAGAGCTCTGCAGCATTTCTGATTTGCCAATGATAAAGCTGCTCCCATTCCCAAACTTCTAATTCAGGACTCAGGACTCAGCCTTATGATTTCCATTTATTTTTTACCACCTTTTAAAGAAAATTAAAGTTCTTTATTTGCCATCATCCTTTACCTTCCTCAATATTTTCCTCCTGCATCATCTTATAAATTTGTGCTCTTCTGTCTGCAGTCTAACATATTTTCTATAATTTTTTTAAGTAAAGTTTATGTAACTTTCTATCTACATTATGCATGTTCCTCGTTCACCATTCAACCTTTCATTCTTTTCTTTTTTCATAGTGCCTTAGCACAGAGCTCTGCAGCTTTTCTGATTTGCCAATGATAAAGTTGCTCCCATTCCCAAACTTCTAATTCCAGTTTCTCGTCACTGTTCTCATTAATTAAGTTTGGTTCACCTTTACTTTCATATAAAGTGATTACATACATTTACTGATTCTTGATGGATGCAAAAGGTGTCAGTTCAACAAATTTCTTTTTTATCATTTAAGACTAGGAAAAACTACCAGCATGCCTTTCATCACTTACATGATATATATTGCTAGTTAAAGTAAAAATATTTACAATCAGACCTAAAGAATCAAAGAAGTCTTTTCATTTATCTTTTCCAATAATCTATAGTAATAGAAATGCTGTATGATTGTATTTCATGCTTTAATTGTTGCATTTTTGTGATAGAAAGAAAATTTCTTAATCGGAGAAGATTTTCCCACTTACAATTCATTAATATTACAGTGACTAAAAAGTAATCCACTGTAGCTCTTGTGTCCCAGCAGAGTTTTGTACCTAAGGTAAGCATGGTTAAAAGGGCTATCATTGGCAACAACAGTAGGAGCAATGGTATTAATGGTAGTATTATCTTTACTGCTGGGATTCATACTGGTGAGAAGTGACATAGTAAGTGTTGTGTTGGTTCAGATTGGTACAATATGATATGGTGGCGAGTGTAGTTGTGATTGTAGTGATGATCACACTGGTAAGATGTGGTATAGTAATGAGTGTAGTGTTGGGGTTCACACTAGTGAAAAGTGGTGGAGTAAAAGTAGTGTCTGTTATTGGGTTTCACACTGGTGAGAGGTACTGGATAAGCGAGTGTAGTGTCAGGGCTCATACTGGTGAGAGGTGGTGTAGTGGTAGAAGAGTCTATTGTGGGGTTCACATTGGTGAGAGGTACTATAGTAGTAAGATTAGTGTTGAGGTTCACACTGGTGAGAGATGATGTTGTAGTATTAGTGTCAGTTGTTAGGGTTCACACTGGTGAAAGGTAAAGGAGTAGTGAATCTGGTGTTGGAGCTTACGCTGGTAAGAAGTAATGGAGTGAGTGTAAAGCGGGGACTCAACTGGTGAGAGGTGGTGTAGCAAGTTTAGTGCTGGGGTTCACACTGGTGAGAGGTAGTGTGGTGAGTGTTAAGCAGGGACTTGCACTGGTGAGAGGTGGTGTAGTAAGTTAAGAGCTGGGGTTCACACTGGTGAGAGGTAGTGTAATGAGTGTTAAGCAGGGACTTGCACTCATGAGAGGTGATGTAGCAAGTTAAGAGCTGGGGTTTCCACTGGTGAGAGGCAGTGTAGTGTGTGTTGAGCAGGGACTCACACTGATGAGAGGTGGTGTAGCAAATTAAGAGCTGGGGTTCACACTGGTGAGAGGTAATGTAGCGAGTGTTAAGCAGGGACTCGCACTGGTGAAAGATGGTGCAGCAAGTTTAGTGCTGGGGTTCACATTGGTGAGAGGTAGTGTATTGAGTGTTAAACAGAAACTCACACTGGTGAGAGATGGTGTAGCAAGTTTAATGCTGGGGTTCACACTGGTGAGAGGTAATGTAGCGAGTGTTAAGCAGGGACTCGTACTGGTGAGAGGTAGTGTAGCAAGTCAATAGCTGAGGTTCACACTGGTGAGAGGTAGTGTCGTGAGTGTTGAGCAGGGACTCACACTGGTGAGAAATGGTGTAGCAAGTTTAATGCTGGGGTTCACACTGGTGAGAGGTAATGTATTGAGTGTCAAGGAGGGACTCGCACTGGTGGGAGGTGGTGTAGTAAGTTTATTAAGATGGGGTTCACATTGATGAGAGGTGGTGTAACAAATACAGAGATGGGATTCACACTGGTGAGAGGTGTGTAGTGCTGGTAGTTGCACTGGTGAGAGGCAGTGTAACGAGTGTAGCCATCGTCCTCGCCACTCACATGCCTCCCTTGTCACTATGCATCTCCTTTCTAGCTGTTTACTGTTGTTTGTAGCAGTGCATATGTGTGTGCAGTCACCCTATTTATAGTGTCTAAAGAGAGTTTTGTAACTAGATTTTTGTCCGTGGCTAGAGCCTATGACATACAAGATGAAGACTTAAGCTGAAAGTGTGTTACAGGTGGTATCATTAGTAGCTGTAGTGGCAGCAACAGTACTGACTGTACTGTCATGCATTGGTGTCTGTAGCACGGCATGTGTGCGTCGTATCAAGGGTAGAAGTTGGTTCAAGATCATTGGACTTGCGCAGGCTGTAGCAGGTAAGATGTAATAATCAGCCTTTCATTTTCAAAGCACTTACTAACTTTACTATGAAAGGGGTTTTGAGCGATCGGGGCCTGAACATGCAGGAGGGTGAAAGGTGTGCCCGGAATAGAGTGAAATGGAACGATGTGGTA